>CAAKHF010014493.1:0-11592 GCA_901007745.1 Hippocampus kuda
CACACTGGTTCCTGTGGTCCCCTTCGGTGACAGATGAAAGCAAACAAACCACAAACAAACTTGCTAGCTGGCCTCCTTTTATAGTTTCGTAAGCGGAGACGCGCGCGCGCGAACATACACGTGCGCGCGCATCGCACAAGCGGATGAAAGCGACTAAACACACGTTTAACCCACGCTCGCTCCGTTTAAGCCACCGGCGACGTCATCCAACGTATACGGCGAGGAGAATTCCCACGCCTACACATGAGTCGCACAAACAAACAAACAGACAAACAAACACGACTTGTGCTATGCGCTCCCCTACTCTCGCCCAGGTTTGTCTCTCTGGCCCGACGAGCCATGCACGCACACACACACACACACACACACACACACACACACACACACACACACACACACACACACAGAGAGCTGATTGGTTAACATGAGGAGCAAGGCTGACAAGGACAGATTGAGACAATGACATGACAGAGACGGAAGCTACAGGTGGAGAAACTGAGGCTTTCTGAAGCAATTAACCAATTTTGGACAAAAACTCGAAAATGATGCATTGCTTCAAAGCATTTGACACACTCAAAAACAGCTCCAGCTCTCGGCTAAAGCCGCCTGTTGCTTTTAGGGGGGAAATGTTGCCGCAGCTTGTTTGAGGGTCATGTCATGTGTCCCATCATTTTATGTGTCCAATAAGTACTATGTTGTCAGTCATTGTCATTGTGTTCACAAAAAGCCACCATTATGCTTCCAGTTGTCACGTGATTTTTGGCATAGCCGACAATGACATGACAGAGAAGGAAGCTACAGGTTTCAAAACACTGAATCATGTGTCAAAACACTGGTTCGCTTCACCTCCACTTGATTTGCTTGAATCAGATTCAAACAGAAAGGCTTGAACATAAAATCCCTCAAGGAAACAAGAAAACAAGGAGAGCACTTGGCAAAACAAAACATTAGCAAAAACACAGATCATGACACAACTCCCACTCTCAAGGGACAAACGGAACGTGGTCAGGAGACCGCAACCATGAATAGGGAAGCCAGAAACAGAAGATGGGAAAATGCTGGATAAACCCAAAACATTAACCAAATCATCACGGAAATGAAAAAAAAAAAAGGCCATGACTTTTCTCCAAGAAGCCTCGTGAGGCAGCACAAATTTGGGTAAAATTAAGAAAAAGGGGAATTATGTTCAAAACAGCAAAGGTCAAGTTTTGCTTTTCATTCTGAATGATGCTGGATGATCTCAGAGTCGACTTGTTGGTGGTGTAATAATATATTTATTAAGCACCGCTTTGCTGAGGGAGGTAACAGGAAAACGCTTCAAATGAAAAGTACTGGCTGCTGCCTGCATCCTTGGGTGTTGCCTTCTAGGGCCTTCTGCTATTCACTTCAGACAACCCTCAGCTTTTTGTCTTCTTTGGTCTGTGTTTGAGCCTCTCTTGTTGTGTACTTCGATCAATTCCGCCTGGGTCATACCCCTGAGTTGTCCACAATAAGATCACTGCGCTACCAAGGATACGCTTCAGCAGCCAAAGAGGAATTTAATCCAAGAAGAGGTAAAAAGATGTCAGGGGGAAGAGGTGGTTGACAAATACTAAGCACAATTTTTCTTGAAAGGTCAGGCCATGCATAGAAGGCAACCCTGCTATTGGTCCCTGTCATAACATTACTTTATATTCATCCACACTTTACTTTTTATATTTTGTGTTTTCGGAGGTCACCCGATTGTATGGCGGCGGTGAAAGTTTAGCTTGCTCGACACGACATCAATCAAAGCCGCGTCACTTGTGAGCATAACCGGGGCTAATAACTGTCGTCTGATGAGACAAAAACAAACTGGCTGCTCTTGTACTTAATCTGCAGCACCAGGTGACACGAACAGGCAGTCAGCTA
The DNA here is from genome assembly GCA_901007745.1 of Hippocampus kuda. Lineage (NCBI taxonomy): Eukaryota > Metazoa > Chordata > Actinopteri > Syngnathiformes > Syngnathidae > Hippocampus > Hippocampus kuda. Next base: position 1,891 of record CAAKHF010014493.1, read on the forward strand.
TGCGATAAACAAAACAGAAGACCAGTAATGTGTGATCGAATGACACCTCTTCTGGTCCTGAAGGAGCGGCACAGATTTACACTGTGTCAGCAATCCTAACACTTTTACCGTATGGAATAGTGCACACCCACGGAAGGCTGGAACAGTTAAGAGAGGAATGAGGGCGCAATAAAAGCAATTTCCCCATCAGCGAAAGCTCCCATAATTGTTGCAAGACAAAGCATCTGGAATTTTAGAGGACTGATGGAAAACGTGGTCAGAAATCCAGCGATGCTATTTGCTGCCATAGTAGGTTGTTGTTTTTTCCCCCGAACCTTTCCTTTTATAGTATCTACTGTATGATGTATTTTGGAGGGACTACACATTTATCACAGTTGACAGGTCGCAAGAGTTTCCTGCTGATGGCATTGCTGATGGCATTCACATGGTGAAAATGTTTGCATGTATCCCGTGAGTGTCCACATGAAGCATAATTCTATTTTGAAATTCATCTGAAATACATGTGCATGACATGGATCTAAGACAGATAGATAGATAGATAGATAGATAGATAGATAGATAGATAGATAGATAGATAGATAGATAGATAGATAGATAGATAGATAGATAGATAGATAGATAGATAGATAGATAGATAGAGAAATGTCCATCCCTTATCTGAACAACTTTATCCTCATGAGGCTCGCAGGCGTGCCGGAGCCTATCACAGCCGTCTTTGGGCAGTAGGCAGGGTACACCCTGAACGGGTTGTCGGCCTAAATATTTGAATTCACCATTTTTACATGTTCTATGTATTATTATTTACGTCGTGAGTACCATAATTAGGAATCAGGTGTCAATTTGTATTTTAATTTGAATTAATTAGTTTAACATGATAATATGTGCATAAGGGTGGCACCATCGGTGTGAAGATTGTGCTGATTACTTGTCAATTGATGATCTCTGTTGTCTCTACGAGGCCATCAAATGTCACTAACTGTCTGCTGGAGTAAAAAGGTGCCATTCTTTCAAATACTCATTTCTTTCATGTGGAAGCAATTAGATTTTTTTGAAATAACTATTTGTCTTCAGAATTTTCGAGTAATTAGAGTTAGACTACTTGACTAGGAAAAAGTGACGAATTAGATTCGTCATTACATGAAAATTTCGAGGAAGGTATTTCTGAGTATCGTGTTGCATCACTTGAGGGGTACAACCTGTTGTTGGGCCGATTAGGAATTTAAAACCTTGGTGATAGATTCTAAATGCGAAAAATGGAATTCATTATACACTATTTCCTTTTCTATTCAGATGACTCACAGTAGATTATCTTGTACTGTGTGGAAAAAAAGTGGCGGAATTAATCATGTAAATGGTTTTCAGTGAAACCAGTATGAGTATAACCTTCATAAAATAATCCTGAAAACTAGCCGATTGTGCAACATCATTGAGATAATATCCCTTCTAATTAAACATGCGCTGTACTTGATGATGAAATGTGCCTGAGTAATGAGAGGCTGTTATATTCTTATTCCATTCTTCTGATGCTGCTATATTCACCTTCTCTGCACTGCTTGCAAAGTTTGTTGTCAAAGTAAAAATGTGTTCATATCAGAGTTTCCTCACACATAACGATAAATTGACCTCCCCCCACCATCTCAAAATGGAGAGGCTATGAGAGTTGGTGCTTTTTGGGGCGCTGTATACAGATTTACATCCATCTATTTTCTTGACTGTTTTCCTCCTATTTAAGGGTCACAGCAGTGTGTGGAGCCTATTTTAGCTGACTGAGAGCAAAAGTCCGTCATCCCATAGTGGTATCGGACATTGGAACTAAATCCGAATTGAGCACTTAGAATGTGCACTTCCAGCCTGAGTGACATGCAACTTAATCATCAGAAGTGATGGGGAAGACATTGAATGTAATTGTGGAGTGAAGTCAGAATAAAACTAAGATGAACACCTCAGAAACAAATGTCGTTTCGGCATAACAATGAAGTGTATTGGCTAAGATACAATTCCTTGTCGATTGCAGCCAGAGACGCATTCCTCCCTCTGACCAGTGACTATTCAAGTCACATCATTCTTGGTTCAGCCTTTCTTTAATCCACATCGCTACTTTGTCTGTCTGCAGTATAGAGGTTGAAAGTGCCACACTGCTAGGGAGCTCTTTGTCATGCTTATGAAAGCTCACACGTGAACCAGAAACTGCGGAGCCATCGTGCCACTGGATCCAAAACAATTGCCGGAAAAGTCACTGAGAATATGAACGGCTGAACAGAAACATGAAAATCATCATCATTCCTCCTTAAAAAAAATAATAAATAAATAAAGGGTTGTGGTAAACATAGCTACAAAATCCAAAAGTTTTGTTGAGAACGAAATAAGGGTGGTGTTGATGAATAATTAATCAGGTTGCACTGATGATATTTAAAAAGGCTGGCAAAAAATAGATGAAAATGCACAACAAATTGACAATGAAGTCTTGAGCACATGAGAGTACAAGTGGAGGGGAATTGGGGGCTGGGGATGCAGCTGCTTAGCGGGACAAACTGATTGGAGTCTGTGCATTCCCGTGCTGTCAGATCAAACCGCCTTTTCAGGCATGAAAAGACACCTGCAGCAGCAGTGTCTCTAGTGATAAAGATGCCACTCTTCCTGCTTTCCCTCCCTTTTTTTAATTACAAAATTTATAAGCAGCTTAACCATATGGACAGGGGTTTTCTTTACCAGTCACGGGTGTGGGGGTGTCAGGGTTTCAATGCAGCTGTTGGCGACGATAACATTATTCAACTTGTTTACTTATTTTTATTTTTCCCCCCATGTATTCAATTTGATTTCCTCTTAATTATTTGTACCCAGTGCATAGCCAGCCCCCCCCACCCCCGTCAATTGACAAAATGCCCGTGATAACACAGATTGAATAGAGCATTCTGTAAAGAATAATACTCTGGATAAACATGATTTAAAAATGTAACTTGTCTTGTCTCCCCTAGCATGCATAGTTATAATCTGGATTATGGATTCTACAAGGCATTGGAATTGGAATTGCAATTTGCAACGTAAATGGCATTGATGACATGATGCTGAATCTGTAAGTGGTCAGACATGGACTTTTATTTTTTTTAATGCAGCGGTGGTCTTCAAGCACTGGAGATCCTACAATAAAGTCCTTCAATGCCGAGGTCTTCTTAATGTTTGTCTCAGTGGAGTTCTCAATTCCTTTTCTTGCCAGCCAGCTGCCACTTTTACGTATTCATTATAATCACACTGGTCTTGGAGGTTCATTCATTTCTAGCCTTCGACTTTGGTTCCACATTTTTTATCTTGATTTCTCCAATTTCACAATATCTTTCTGTTACTGGGCCGGTGGATCTACAAGAATTCGAGTGTGCATCAACCAGTTGTGTCAATCATTTCAGGTCAGGAGCCACATGGTGGAAAATCTACTCTAAAGAAGGCTGGACTGAAGAAATCATGGTATATAATTTAAAAACAATTGGCTTCAATAATACGAGGATTTTCGTTACATGCAGGCCGGCCTGGTCACTTTTCCCCACAAAAAGCAGGGGTCAACTTTAAATCCATCCATCTATTTTCTAAATTGCTTTATCCTCACAAGGGTCGCGGCGTGCTGGAACCTATCCCATTCGTCTTCAGGCAGTAGGCGGGGGACACCCTGAACCGGTTGCCAGCCAATCACAGGGCAAACATAGACAAATATTCACACTCACAATAATACCTAGGGACAATGTGGAGTGTTCAATCAGTCTGCCATGCATGTTTTTGGAACGTGGGAGGAAACCGGAGTACCCGGAGAAAACCCACACAGGCACAGGGAAAACATGCAAACTCCACACAGGGAGGCTAGAGCCGGAATCGAACCCTGCACCTCTGAACTGTGAGGCGGACATGCTAACCATGACCGTGTCACCCTCAACTGTCAATGTATTGTTTAAAAAATAACTGCGATGATAAGTAGCAGCCCAGCTCACAGGCGTTAGTGCCAAGCATCAAACTCAATGCATGTGCATTGAAAATGGGTCATAACTTGCTCATTTAACAACCGATTTTCATGAAAGATTACTTTTATGTCAACGCTAAAGTGGTTGCGATCAATACAAAGAATGCATCATTGATTGTTTTTTGTTGTTGTTTTGGGGGGGATTTTTCATGCCATCCCCGAAAATGGAACGTGCTGACACTTTGGGCCTGTCATATACCTCCGTACCCATTTCACATATCTATATGTTCCCAGAATGCATTGTGATGTGCAATGCATTTCCTTAATGAAGTTCTCAGGACAATAATCCTTGTCATATGTTTGTGTTACCAGTAGTGGAATGTGTGTATTATTTAATGCATTCATGTTAGATTTATGCTGCATTATGTTTCACTATTTTGGATAAAATGGTGACACCCAGGTCAATGGCTTGTACAACTAATATTGCTCTTCTTGGAATTGCTTGTAAAGATGAAAAAGTTCTGTGTTGCGAGTGACAGGTCTCCAGAATGACCATATCAACATTTCACATCTCTGACTTTTTATCCTTTACCAAATCATATGTACGCCTGGCACACCTGTCTAGAACGCCAAATCAAACTCAGCTCAGAAGATATTTATCAACTACAGAAAATATCTTGTGTTGGTTCCCCCTAATAATAGGAATTAGTCTTTATATGTAGAATCAGCAAGCTGAAATGACACAAGGGAAAATATAGTCACTGACCGAGAGATCATTTTGTGTCAGTACCTACAGCCAGTGTTCATTCACACAGCAGACATCATTGTCCTCCCGTTTGTCGGGGTGCGATTTTTTAAATGTCACCGGTCCACTCCAATCTAGCCTGAGAAGAGAAAGCTGTCGTTTTGATGTGTGTCAAGCCTCGCTGTCTTAACAATCTCCCATTGTTTAATTTATGATGATGATCAATCCACTTTGTTCTCGCAAATGAGTAGTTAGGAATGATCGATTAATCACTTGGCCATTAGACACAGTAATGTTTGCTAAATGGCAATATTGATCAAAATGTGAAAAACTGGAGCAATTGAATTGCCTACCATGCAGTCATGTGACTCCAGTTAATGGTCGGGCACACTGCAATGTGAAACTACAAAATACGGCAAACTTTTTTGACAGAGGCTTCATCTGCTGAATCTTGAGATTCACTGCTCTAAATGGCCTTAGTGAACATTTTCCAAATGTCCTAAATGGTAAACCTTTGTGAATGAACAAGCAAGATTGACTGGGCAAGTGACTCTCATCGCATTTAATGCCTCCATCACTTTTTACTTAAATGTACGAAGTTTGGTCAAGTTAGTCAATGCTTAAATAAGTTGGCATAGCATAAATAACACTTCAAGTTATGACCAAGTCAACACCAAGACAAGGGAAAGTTGAGATCAAGTCAAGTAACTGACAGAGCAAATCTGAGACTGGCTCAAGAATGACACGATGCCGTCATCAAGACCGGGTGAAGGTTGTTATATAACGTTTGTATACGATGTACATCATTTTTATCTTTTATTCATTCATTTTAATTTTTCAAACAAGTGTATGGAAAGTTATGGAAAATCGTATTCATGAATAAAATGGTCCAATGAGGAGCTGACAAGAAATTAAAAAAAACAAAAAACGTATTAAATTCCATTCGAGATATCAGTGGGAAAATATCTTAATTCATTAGGGTTAGGGTTAGGGTTAGGGTTATAGGTTATAGGGAAATATTCACGGGAGGGTCATTCCAGAATTGGAGAACATTTTGGCTTCAAAATCTTTGAACAATAAACTCTCACTTTTCTAATTTCCTGCGACATATTCATCAATAATTGTTCATAAACTATAAAAGGCTTGATTAGCTCATCTTACATCAATGGTACAATTTAATGTCATCACAAAAACAAAGTTGTAGGTGACAAGGTTGCAAATCCAGATGAATGTTAGCTTTCTCTCAGGAGTAGAAGCTGACTTTTTAGCCAGTTGTTGCTACTGACCAAGAGGACAAATGTAATGATGTAAATAAGGCATGAACAAAAAAGAATTGTCATATTCATACTAATTATTGAAAATCATATATTTATTAAAACAAATATTCTCACAGTTCTAAGATACAGCAATAAAACAAATATCAACAAAGTGAAATTTAAATTTGGACTTTTTTATTTGAGATTCAATTTGGTCATTGGAGGTGCAGTGACGAGAGAAAAATTAGTACTCCAGACTTATTTGGTATTTTTAAAATTATTTTGAAGCATTCTTTTTTCTTAGTTTTTTTTTTAAGATCTGTTCTCAGGACGAATACATTTAATTAGAACCTGCCTGTTTTAGTATTTTGCACGTGAATTATAAAAAATTTGATGGGTGGGGCGTAAAATGTCTTCAGATTCCAGAATGACCCGGTGGATGAGTCATCAACTCATTTGAATCAAAATGAATTTAAAAGTGACAGAACTTCCCTTTGTGATGCCGAGTGGTGATGTGAATGTATATTCTTGTCCCAGTGTTCAGAGCTCTAAATTAGAGTGCAAGGGAGGATGTTTTGTTTTTCGAATGGAGGTGGGCAATAATTACATTTGGTCTCATTAGTCGTTCCCCCTTGACTCTGCGTGGTCATCAAGATAATGTATGTGGCCCTTCCTGTTTGAGCAAAAATGGATTTGTGTTGCATTAGCTGATGAAGCATGTAAATGACATTATGTCCCCAATGTGATCTTAATGTCACTGATCCTGCGATGGAGCAGCCATGAGGAGAGTCGCTCACTTGTTATTATACCTTTTCGCTGCTGAAACTATCGTCAATAAGAGTAATGAGGCAACAATTGGCTTTTTACCAGTCCGGAAATGATAATAACGTATTAGTGGCAGAATATTCGGAAATAATTAAAATGCATGCGTCATACATTTACTGTGTGTTACTTTTTACCCCAACTTCAAGTTTTATTTTCTCCAAATACTTCTCTTTTTCAGATTTTAGATTTTGTTTTTTGTTTTTTTTTTTACTTTTATATTAAAAAACAAATGTTGCTATATTGCATCCTGTGCTGGCGGCACGTTGATCGACGAGTTAGCACGTCCGCCTCACAGTGCACAGGTGCAGGGTTCCGGCCTTCCTGTATGGAGTTTGCATGTTCTCCCCATACCTGTGTGGGTTTTCTCCGGGTCCTCCGGTTTCCTCCCACATTCCAAAAACATGCATGGCGGGCTGATAGAACACTCTGAATTGTCCCTGGGTGTGATTGTGAGAGCGATTTGGTTGTTTGTCAATGTGTGCCCTGCAACTGGCTGGCATCCAGGTCAGGGTGTGTACCCTGCCTCCTGCCCGAAGACAGCTTGGAAACACTCCAGCATGCCCACAACCCTCTTGAGGATAAGCGGATAAGAAAACAGATGGATGGATGCATCCTATGCTTTAGAAACACTGGGTAGTTGATCATTGGTTACAACGTGATCAAGTGTACAGTATAAGATAAGAAACCTTTATTAGTATATTGCTAAAATTCAACCTATGAAGCAAGGAAGAAATAATTGTGTCTCAATTTCACTTTCTGTTGTGCAGATGAGGCAGACAGAAGGGGCAAGTGAAAATACAATGTGCATTTTGGACAGGGGGTTTGCTTGGTCTCTCGATTTTGATAGGTGCACTGACATAGGTGTTGGGAGAGTGTAGGAGGGCTACAATCCAGCAGCAGCACTGAGATCTTCTCACTTTGGCAAGAAAGAACAAAGGCAGTACCACCAGAACCCTATAAATTCAGCTCCCCGTTCAGAAAGGGATACCACGAGGGCTTCTCTTCTGCTGACTGCAGAAACATGATGAGTTATCCCAAGGGAATTCACAGATGATGAAACAGTCTGTCATCTCATTTATTCATGTGATTTTTAACAGGATTATGAATGCACTAATTGGTTAATGATTTCTGGTTCCATTGATAATCGTAACAATATTTTTCACTCAGGGAATTGCATTACATGATACTGAAACAGGAAGGCTTGTGAAATGGTTTTTTTTCAAAATCAGTTTTTAGTCATGTAGACGCCAGAATTGCACCATTGATGCCTTGATTTATTCAGGGATGTTAAGTTTCATTTTGTGGACTGTAGCTCATAAATGGAATTTGAAATTGAGATCAGTTTAAATAAATACAAATTGTAACACAATGTCACCTTTTTTTTAATATATTTCTCATTACAAAACGATATAATCAGAGGTTTCTGAGAGGTGTTTATAAAAAGGGAGTCCGTACATTTGTCAAAACGCTATGTGTATTTTTCAATTCTGTTTGCCCCCCGGGTACAGCATGGTACAATAAATCATTATATTGCATATGAACATTAGATCCACAATTTTTTTGTCTTCATAATTTATAAAACATAAGGCTCACACAAGACACTGGAACTGGAGACAGTTGTTTAGCTGCGGTGGAGATCTGAGTTCTATAGTGCAGCTCAAGTGTTTGTCAAGTATGAAACTGCTGATTCACTGAACTTGTATCATTCCCCACCTAAGCATTTTTATAACTTCGACATCAGTGACTAAACACCATCCAGAAAGGAAATTCTCTCGACTTGTGCTCAGACAAGTATTTCATTTGCTTTCAGTGTTCTACTGGTGTTATACCCCGGGGGGGAAAATAACTGTGACTAAGTGACTACTCCAACTATCTACTGCATGAGTGCCCTTTCATTCCTTTTGCCCTCACTTCAATCTTCAATGTGGGCCCTTTTCTGCATTTGTTCCTCACATCCCCATTCTCTTGTACACAAGCCTCATTCTGATTTAAAAACAAATCATATTGGATTTCTCATAAGCCACTGTTTTTACTACACTGAATAGCTTTAAGATAAATATTTGATGTGGATTTGGGCAGGGGATGTCAACTGACATTTGACACATGAAGGTGGTGAAAAAGGCAGGAAGTGTATGCACAATTAAAGGGACTGTTGATTGGGCTGAACATGAGCACTTATGTAATAGGTCCACCCATCCATTCATTTTCTAATCTGCTTATCCTCAAGAGGGTCACGGGCATGCTGGAGCCTATCGCAGTTGTCTTTGGGCAGTACACTGGCAGTGGCAGGGCACACAAAGACGAACAACCATTCGCGCTCACACTCACACCCAGGGACAATTTGGAGTCTTCTATTAGCCCGTCAAGCATTTTTTTTAGAATGTGGGAGGAAACCGGCGTACCTGTAGAAAACCCACGCAGGCGTGGGGAGAACATACAAACTCCACACAGGAAGGCTGGAGCCAGAATCGAACCCTGCACCTCTGCACTGTGAGGCGGACGTGCTAACCAGTTGACCAACGTGCCGGCATGTAATAGGTCATGATGTAAAAATGATGTCAGCACTCAACTCCCTCTACAAATAAACTACAACTAAATGTGCATGTTGAAAAGGCATCCTGGTGGGATAGAGGGGGCATATACTTTGAGAAACTTACATTATTCTGCTCCAGATGTCCCGCACCTCTCCTGTTAGCATGTGCTCGACAGTTACAAAATTCAGACATGCAGCTATGATTCAATCCGTTTTTTTGTCATTTCATAATCCGATTTTCAACATAGAAACCTTTGCATGACTGAAAGCTCTTAGGAAAGATACTGATTTCTAAATGGTCCTCAGCCCCTGTAGGATTTCTAAATGTTTATTGTGCAGCTTGGCAATTTGTTGCGCTGTTGACGTAGGAACTACAAACCCGAAGGGGGGGGGGGGGGGG
>CAAKHF010014494.1:0-14862 GCA_901007745.1 Hippocampus kuda
CTTGCCATGCATGTTTTAAGGAATGTGGGAAGAAACTGGAGGACCTGGAGAAAACCCATGCAGGCACATGGAGAACATGCCAACTCCACACAGGGAGGCCGGAGCGGAAATTGAACCCGGTACCTCTGCACTGTGAGGTTGACACATTAATCACTGGACCACTGGGCCGCATATACATATATAAAACACACACACACACACACACATGTGCGTGTGTGCAATGTACATGGTTGGAAGGTATTTGTAAATATTACAAGTAAATGTTTTATTTTTACAATCATAGCCATTAATCCTATCGGGGGTCCCAAACTGGGGTCCTCGAAGGCCGCTTTCATGCTTGTTTTCTGTCTCTCCCTGCTCACCTGATTCAAATGATCAGGGCCGTTATCAGGCCTCTGCAGAGCTTGCAGATGAGCAGTTTGAGACCCTTGGTATAAATAATTTAGTGCGATTGAGTACACAAATGAGGAAATTGGTTTCAGCATAAATAAAAACAGAATACTGTACAATGATTTGCAAATCATGTTCCACTGATGTTATATAGAATACACTACAATGGCAAGATATTTAATATTCAAACTGATAAACTTTGTTTTTAGCCAATAATCATTAACTGAGACATTTATGGCTGGAGCACGTTCCAAAAGAACTGTGACAGGGTCATGTTTACCACTGTGTTACATCACCTTGTCATTTAACAACATTGAATAAGCGGGTTGGGAACTGAGGACACAAATTCTTGAAGATAAGATAAGATAAGATAAGATATCCTTTATTTGTCCCGCAATGGGGAAATTTGCAGTCAGACTTCAGAAAGGAAAAACACAAGGTAGGGAGAGGGAAAAAAAAACCACGCTCGAACTATCCTCTTCTGAGGATAATTTAAGTCTAGGATAAAAAAAAAAAAAAAAAAAACTTTGAAGCTTTGTCGGTGGAATTTTTTCCCATTCATACTTGATGTACAGCTTTAGCTGTTCAACAGTTTGGAGGCTCTGAAATTCCTAAATTACTTGGAATTGCACATTGAGGTATAATGTCCTTAAACTGTTTGACTAATTTCTTCACAAAGAGGTGAAACTCACCCCATTTTTGCTTGTGAATAACTGAGCAATTCAGGGAAGCTCCTTTTATTCTGAATCATGGCACCCACCTGTTCCCAGTTGGCCTGTTCACCTGTGAGATGTTTCAAACAGGTGTTTGATGAGCATTCCTCAACTTTTTCAGTCTTTTTTTCTTTTTTTTTTTTTGGCCACATGTGCCAGCTTTTTTGGAACACGTTGCAGCCATTAAATCCTCAGTTAAGGATTATTGATAAAAGCAAAGTTAATCAATTTAAACATAAAATATCTTGTCTTTGTGGTGTATTCAATTAAAAGTAGGTTGAACATGATTTTATTCTGTTTGTGTCACAGAAAATCCCAGCTTCATTGAAATTGGTTTTATATTTTATTCTGATCCAAACAATAGAATTTTCAGTCAGCTATCCAAATACCAAAATATTCAACAGCCGCAGCCCTAAAAATCACATAGACTGCCTTTCTCTGGTCCTGAAGGAAATGACCTCATTGGGTAAATAGTTGGCAACTATACTGTATATGGGGCTCAAAGTCCCCAAAATGACTACACTTTGTTTTTATTTTTAGCCTTATCTCTTTCTCTGTCTCTCTTTTCAGCCCACAGCTTGCCACTCTTTTCAGCCCTGTTTGACACGCTGCAGATACTTAAACTGTGTCATCTTGCTCAGGCTCAAGGCTTGATTCACCTGTGACTTTTGTGTGAGATACTGTCCTTCACACTTGCATAAGAAATGGTACGTTTCTCTTGAACCAGCTCTTGGACACATCTATTCTCTACCAGTCTTTGTAACGATGCCCTAACGATCTCAGGGTCATAAAAGCAACATCATGCATTTGGTTATCATTCACTGTTTATTCCCCGCATATCTTTTCCTGTCTCGAATAGCCTCTGCTATTTACAGTACATGCTCCACTCCACTTTTTCTTTCTCCCTATTTTGGCCACACAAATGTGAATGTCTTCTTCTATTCCAGCATTTCCTGTTCACTTTTTGCCCGACTCCGATGCCACTTTACATATTCCATACGGATCAATTTGATTGTGTGGATCCCCAAGGAGGTGTGGATAGTCTCACCTCAACCTGACACTAAAACCAAAGCGTCGGCTTTGTCTCTGGAGTGTAGTTGAGTTGAGCAACAACGGTACTGGTATCAGTGTGCTAGCTGGGAAGAAACACTTCCTTATAAGGCACTCGGGATGGTGGCCCAGGTCAATTTTTTTTTTTTTTTCCTTTTTGCAAAACAAGCCAGTCTCTCTACTCAGCACCTCCTCTGGGGATACTGCTAGGCCTCTTTTGTGGCCTTTTTTTGGTTTGTTGCTCCACTTCAGTGAAGAAGATCCCATGTATGTCAGATGTCCAAGTCCTAAATGGCTTGAAAATGTCACACTCCACCTCAGTCATGTCGCGTGCATGCCTTGGACACAACTGGAAATGTTGAGCTTGGTTTTCCACTTCCATTAGACCCACTGAGTTTTGAGAGGGACAAAGAAAGGTAGCACATCACGCCACATTATTGTTGTTTAATATCTTTGCTAAATGTACTGCACAACTGACAATATTACATGTATTTAAGATATCCTTTATTTGTCCCACACTGGGGAAATTTTCAGTCTACAGCAGCAAGATTGTGGGTAGAAAGAAGAAAAAAAAAATTATTAGCAGCAGGCGTCATATGAGACTAGAATTCTGTTGATTTGGTGGTTTATATTGTTGATGCAACGGCAGGTAAAATGGACTACCATGTAGCCATCATGGATTCGCCAATTCACTGTTTTGTTTTGTTTTCCTTTCAACATTATTCATTTTGGAACCCCCGTTTTTTGTGAAAACCACTTATTGACAATGACTGTTTATCCCCACTGATTCAATAATTTATTTTTGTGAAAAAACGTTTTTTTTCCCACCACCAATATATATATATATATATACGGCCGTGAATAAGTCAGATTCTCAAAATTCGCAGCTGCAACATAGATAGCGGTTCCTAAGTGAACAAGGTGGTGAAACAAATTGGACACCACAAGTGTGAGGTTGAGCTACTGTATACACATGCAAACATTTGCGACAGTAAACATTTACTTTTCTTCATGGGGTGAAAAATGTATCTGTCTGTCTCATGCAGGGGTGCCCATTATGTCGATTGTGATTGACCGGTAGATCGCGGACTGGTCCCAAGTCGATCGCGAGGGGTGTAGAGGAGAACAAAAACAAACAACCTTTTGTGTGTCTTTGTGCATGTTAGTAATATATTTTTTGTATTAAAGGACACAGTACCCTAATCATACGATCGGTCTAATTTTCACAAAAAGTATTTAAAAAATAAAATAAAGCAGATAAATCTTTAACCTACACATGAATTTTCACTATTTGTGGACCAGCCCTGTTCGTGCATGGCCGAATGTTGATATTTTGTCAGGGTTGGTTGAAGGTCGCAAAACAGTTGCAAAGACCTTAACTAGACCTGCGCCAACAGTTTTAATGGGTGAACATCTTCGAGATTTCTTAGTGACACAAAAACCTGTTTGCGGCCAATACATTAGTTGGCGAATGTCTTTGTGACTGTGACCTCAAATGAATCCTGACCAAAAAAAAAAACATTGGCTATGTGCGCCAACACTCATTAACCTGCGATGATCAGTGACTACGGGCTAAAGGAGTTGACTGTTCCTCTTCTTCATTTTATTTATTTATTGTTGAGTTCTGATTTACATTGTTTATTTTTGAGACTCCCTACACTCCCCATGTCCCTAGCATCAAATAAGTAACTACCTAAAGCAAAAACAAACAAAAAAAAAATGTACAGACGCTCCCCAGCTAACGAACGAGTTACGTTCCGAAGGATCGTTCGTTAGCTGAATTCGTTCGTAAGTTGCTTCAGTGCTATATTTTGTATGTTTAAGGCTTATATAAGTATGTTTAAGGTTTATATAAGTATAATAAAATGAAGTTTAACTTACTTTTGGAAGATGTACTCGAAGGCTTAAGAAATTGAGGGTCCAAGAGAAGATGAGGGTTGACGAGTCCTTGGAGGGTGGAGTAGAAACTGGCCGAAAGAAGCGATCTAACGACGTTTTCTTCTTTTTCTCATCATAAATGATGCAGTAGCACTGTATAGCATCATTCATTTGATTTGCACACAACTTGTTTCGAACATTTTTCGACATACCTGTACCCGGAAAATGTTCGTATGTACCGTTTGTGCGTAACTCGGACGTTCGTAAATTGGGGAGCGTCTGTATTTCTTTCACACCTGTACTTTCCATATTGTCTGCTGCCTTCTGTATTCATTCCATGTATCCACGTTTGAGAAATAATGCAAATTAACAAATGTTCTGTGCCCGTATGGCTGTGAAAGGGGTATTAAGTTAAACAAAAAAAGTTGTGCATAAGCCAAAAAAGTTTGAAATGTAACTTGAGGAAACCTGTAAGAGTGCTGTTTGAATACTTATTTTACCCAATTAATGACATTTTTTACTCATTAATCAACCAGTGTACAGTGTCTGCACGTCATGGCTGTAAGACGCCACCTACGTTTTCACCCACTGTTGTAAGGTGCCTTCTGAAAGGTGTCAGCGATGTTTGTATTTTATACATTTCATGTAGGGTGTAGCTTAATAAATCTTATGATTTCTTCAAAAACTTTTCACTTCTTGGTTGTATCCATGGTTTGGCTACCGATAGTGGAAAAGATCAATAAATCTTGTTGCCAGGTGTTGCACAGACACATATTTAGAGTGACAAAAAAAAAAAAAATCTATCTTTAATGTCACAACCGCACCACAATCTTGAAATTTACAAATACATTTGAAAATCAAACAGAGCAACTGAAATTGTAATATTTTCCAAAGTCACAGAGCGCCTCAGCAGATGGATGAAAAAGCTGAATAAATTAAAGTGCAATCATAAAAGTGGCATCATAAAAATTGGACAATCACTGAATATATCGGCAGTCATTGGTGTTCTTGGATTTGCAAATTACTGATCTTGTGGTGTATGTGTTCATGCATTTGCAACCTTCATCTTCGTGTATTTTTAGTTGGATGAGGGTGTGAGTGAGCAGAGCAGAGAACAGGAGGCTCCCACACAGAACACTTTCCATCTAGCTTCAGCTTTGTCAACCTTCTGGTGAGACATAACCTCCCACACGCAATCATTTTTTTTTTTCCCTCACACAAAAACACATACAGTCTGTATGTGCTTTATACGCAGATGTACGTGCTTATGATTGCACACTTTGCATTCCTTTTTCGCAAGCTTCTATGCAGTCAGCAGCAACAAAAAACACAATTCAACATACGGGTAGCATCTTACGATTTTCACATCTCTTCCTTCCGGAGCTACATGTAAACGAAAGTGATGTCAGAAACGATGCAATAAGGTACTTTAAATACTGTTGGTGTCATGGCAGGAGGCTCCCGGTGTGATGGTAGAAGTAAAACTACCATGACAACCATACGTAGAACATACGTAACCTTATTTGTCAGATTTGCATGGCCTTTTATTTTCAAACTCCATAATGCTCATCTTTTAAAGAAGACATATTATGCATTTTGTTTGTCACAATTTATTACAGTTCCCAGGTGGGAAGGATCCCAAATTCATCACATTTCGCCTCTCAGCCCCAGCTGAAATCAGGCTGTTTTGAAGGCATGCTCATGTCTCATACAACTGAGCCGCTGCTCACCCGTCTCATTCTGCAGTAAGACCGATGCTAAGTACGGCTTTTATTACCAGTACAACCAGGGCTAGTGCTAGGGCAGTGGTTCTTAACCTGCGTTCGATCGAACCCCAGGGGTTCGATTAATCAGTCTCAGGGATTCATTCGATGGAACCTCTGCCATGGAGGTTAAGACACACCCGACTCAACATGTCATTGAGTTATGACACACCCGCTTGGCCATCACTGGCTGCAGATGATCACATTACATTGCTTGTCCAATCAGTGCTGTGGAAAATTTAGTTCGCTCAGTAGTCAACGTGTGACTGTCGTGAAAGTATTATGTGTGATTTAAAAAATATACATATTTTAACACATGCTATGTCGGGCAAATAAAAGAAAGTGGCCAGACTAATATGTACAACATGGATTCACATGTATCATGAAACATGATGCGACTCATTGTCCTATCTCAGGGGTCGGCAACCCAAAATGTTGAAAGAGCCATCTTGGTCCAAAATAAACCAATAACAAATATGTCTGCAGCTGCAAAAAATAAAAGGCCTTATAATGAAGGCAACACATGCTGTATGTATCTATAGGGCTGTTCACACGGCACACATTTGCTCCGGCGCTGCACCGATATATTTTGTTGCGATATATTTTACACCGGACCAAATTTTGTGGAGCGTTCACACGTGCAAAGCCGCTGAGCGTGACAGCACCGGCTCAGCGTCGGTGCAGTCCCACTTGCGTTCACACGGCAGTTTCTGTAGCGGAGCAAAACGACAGAAAACAAATGAGCTGTCGTGTTGGTTCTTTTTTAAACGTCTACACAACTCAAGCAACGACAGTACAGGATCGTCCTTCTCCTTCTCGGTCTCCGTGCCTTCTGCTCGAGAGTGACCGCCCCCCGATAACGTAAATCAACGATGACTTCAATGACACTCAGAAAAGCAAAAATGTAATGCGCCAAACAGAAAAATCAAGAGAGGAAATCACGAAATAAATTCTATGGGGCACGGGGGGTTGTCAACACACATTAATCTGATTACTTTTTATCATTAATCATAATTCTTCTTGATTTATGTGACGACACGTATCACGTTAATGATTTTTCACAGTAATAGAATTAGATAAATATTGATATGCAAACACTTTATCTCTAGAAATCTCTGCCAAGGTTTACATTTTCAAATGATCACGTCTGCAAAATTCCAAGAAAAATCACAGTTTGCATCACTGGCAAGCTATTTTTAGATTAGGGCCTCGGGCTACTCATGTAGTGCTCCCTGGTTTCCGCAGATACAATGTGGGTGAGCCAAGCTGTACAGTACTCTCTTGTAGCAACAATTAGAAAATCTTGTTTCTTACATTTACATACACTGCATATTTACATATTACATTGAACAGGTTACAAGGTGACAGTTTGACCCTAAAAATTGATTCATTCTCTTTTGAAATGAGGTCAACCTATACCCTGGAGTAGATTGTGAACAGACTCGAGTTCCTTTTGGGGAAATTTGTCACAACACATGAGGCATTTAAAGACCAACCATTGACAATGTCAGTTGAAATGATGACCCCACTTAAAGTCTTACGGAGTCATTCAAGGTTAACCTTGGACCTCATGGCACCAAGTTTCTTGCCAGCACATTCATCAGTTGATTGTACTATATTAATTAAGAAATCCTTGGTGCCAAAAATGCACAGGGCACAAGAGCATGAGACGGAAATTATTCAAATCCAAGAGTAAGACCCACTCCTACTCATCCCCGTGGGCACATTTACTGTGCTATCTGAGAGCCTCGGCTGGATTCCTGCTGTGTGTCTGTTAACGAGAGTTTATGGGCCGTGCCAACCCCAGTCCTCCTCACTGTGCTTGGCCCACTGTTTATCTTGACAACTATTTTTAAAACGCCTGGAATTCAATCAAAACAGCGACATTCATTCAATTGTTTTTTTTTTCCTTTTTTTTTGCGGGGCCGCTGCTTGTTTTTGTTCCGTTTGCCCAATGATGAGGCAGTTAGAAAGGTTGCATGGACCAACGTTCCATGTAGCCTCTCTGACTGTAAACTTCAGAGTTACTCCATGTATGGAAAAGTTCCCCAAAAGCAGTGCTTGATACAGGTTTGCCAACACTACTTTCGACAATAGAGTTTCTGCATATGAAATGGGGCGCTCACTTCACACTCGGCTACACTTTGCATTTTTTGCTGTAGTTGCCAAGCAACCATCCAGAATCCATTGGCTATTGGGGAATCACAGTTTGCTGAATTTAACAGGATAGATACTGTTATTCGTCAGGAAGAGATTAGTGACTTAGTCTCACACTATGGCATGGGACCTGAAGAGGATGAGTACCATCATTTAAAAGAGGAAGGCCAGAAGTCATCAGTAGCAGATGCAAAAACAGCTGATGGATTTGAGTGCAAATGGTCCATTCGGCTTTGCACTTCCTCAGACACTTGTCATTTGATTAATATGAATGGATGGCTGTTTGACTAAGTCGTTGACAAATGGCCTACAGACTCTTGTTGGCGTATTCTGTCATATTACTAATGGCAGGAACTTCATTGTTATTCATTTTTCTTTGATTTGGAGGAAAATTGTCTTGGGAGGAATTGACATAATTTTGCTGTAAAGACATTCAGAGCCATTGGTGTCAATACAACATGTTTGTTTATTCGTTCCTACTTCACATCACGACTCACTCAATGAAAGTGCATGGAAGGTCAAAGTGAGCTTGTAGAGTTAGCGATAGGGATTGTTTGCTTGGTGATTGCAGTGATTTCAAACATTGCATCACTGTACTTTGTATTGCGCATGGTAACGGGCAACCAGTCACCTTTGTCATTTCTTGCCTTAAAGGGGTAATCTGTGAAATTCACTTTTCCACGCTGTCGGACATTTGCAATACCCTATTTTTCACATTATCAGGCGCACCTAAAAACATTCAGTTTTCTCAAAAGCAGACAGTGCGCCCTATAATCCAATTCAATTAATATAGAGACACTTGAACTCTCTTTATATTCCCCATGGTGTTGTTTCCCTGTTAATGTTCCTCTGCCATCTAGTGGTGATTATTAGCAGGAACTAATTGTAACCTAAAAGCCAACCCAACAGTAATTGACATACAATACAATACAATACAATACAATACATTTCAATACAATACATGCTGATTTATATAGCACTTTCACAACAGCGGCAGCTGTAACAAAGCGCTTAACAAAACAGTTAACATAAAATAATAAACACATGACATAAAACACGGACAGTCGTGCAGTCCTAACCACTTTCCCGGCACACGCTTTGTTGTTTGAAGCAGTTTGAGATGAAAGAGGAGAGAATCAAAGTGTCCTTTCACCAGTGGATCAGAGACGTCATGCTCAAAATGTGCACACGTTGGCTACAAGCTAAGTTTCAAAGTCAACAAGCTGTAGCATCCATTGACGAAAAAAGAGATTGGTTCACTTCTCCTGTCCCACGGAAATCCATTTCAATTCACATGTGGATTCGCCAACACACACTTAAACAAACAGACAACTAATTTGTGAGCTCTGCACAGCCATTATGAAGCAAAGATAATACCACAAGCACATGTAACAACTTTTTAAACAAAAAAGGAGACAAGCAAGACTTCGAAGGATATTTAGCCCCTTGTGGATGTGAGCCCTTTTGTTGTCTTCATAACGTTTGCCTTTCATTTATTGTTTTGGAATGGCATTTGTATTTATATGTTTCATGTCAGTGTTTGTGACCAGCTCTCATTGTTAGAGCTGCAGCGGTTGTGAAGGCGCTAAACAAATAAAGCTGTGTTGTATTCCCTTTAACGTAGCACTATCTAGTGGACGTAGAGCGCAGCCACAGTCACCACTGTATGCACCTTATAATGCAGTGCGCCCTATATATGAAAACAGTTTTACAATAGGCCATTCGTTGAGGGTGCGCCTTATAATTCAAAGGGCCTTATAGTGCAGAAAATAGGGTAGTTTTGGAAAGAATCAAATCTTTGCACTCAAAGGCCAATTTATTGGCACTTAGGGTCCATCATGCTCAACACAGAAGGGTGAAGACAAGCCAAAAAAAAAACAAAAACA
Source organism: Hippocampus kuda (assembly GCA_901007745.1). Taxonomy (NCBI): domain Eukaryota; kingdom Metazoa; phylum Chordata; class Actinopteri; order Syngnathiformes; family Syngnathidae; genus Hippocampus; species Hippocampus kuda. The sequence continues at coordinate 9,838 of CAAKHF010014494.1, forward strand.
ACAATGGATTGCTACTTCATTTATTGCAATTGAGCTCAAGTGGTAGCCTATTACACTACTTGTCTTTGTCTTGATCCCATTCAAGGAGGTGCACAAGAGCTTTTATGCACCTGACCCTTCTTGCCCTTCTAGTCAGCATCAGAAACAAGGATTGGAAAGAATAAGTAGTGTCTTAAACGGCACGTTGATAACATTTTTTATATGCTTGTCAAGTCAGCTTTTCTGAATCTATTTACCAATATTAAAATACAGTAGTTAGTATTAGGAGTAGTACAGTGGTGTAATTGTTTGAAATTTGATATCTGATGTTAAATGTAAGATTTTTGTAAAACAAACAAATGAAAAAAAAACCTACCATGAAATGGTATTCGGCCAACACTGAAAAGGAAAAAAATGCATCGCTTGTTTATATTAGTAAGAGTCAACATTTATAGGTTGATAGAAATGCTGTACACATAATTGCTGTCATATAAGTGTCAAAGAAATTGTTATAATTGTTTTAAAATGAATACACATTTAAATTGCTCGTGGCACGTCGACCTCACAGTGCAGAGGTCGTGGGTTCGATCCTGGCTCCGGCCTCCCTGTGTGGAGTTTGCATGTTCTCCCTGTGCCTGCGTGGGTTTTCTCTGGGTACTCCAGTTTCCTCCCATATTCCAAAAAAACATGCAGTTGTGAATACAACTTGTATGAGAACAAAGTACAGTGATCCCTTGCTATTTCGCAGTTCGTTTATCCCGGCTTCAGTGCATCTTGGATTTTTTCAAACATATTCATAAAAAAAAAAAAAATCATATACATGGAGTACAGTACTGTATATGTTGCTCTATGTGACTCACTGTTGTTTTGCAGCTTCTTGCGGACCTTTTGTGGACTTTAAAAAAATGTTTATTGGTCGCTACTTCGCGGATTTTCGTTTATCGTGGGTGGTTTTGGTCCCCATTAACCGCGATAAACGAGGGATTACTGTACTCACTGTGAACATAGATTTGTCTCTGACGCCCAATTCAGATTTTTATGTAAAATCAGATCTTTCTATGTGCTCGTTCACATACAAAAAACAAACGTGACCTCTAATGTGAACGCAATGCGTTGGTGATATAACACGCATGTTAAAAACATGATGTTGATTGACCTACACAAAAAAAAAAAGAACACGTGGCGCATTATGGGCCCGTGTGTAGGGGCTTATTTGATCATTTCATCTTGCCAAAGTTACAAGGCAGGAAGAAGAAGAAATATTTTGGGAAAATGTGGCAACGCATTTTGATCTTATGAAATTTCATGAAGACCTCTTCTAAAGATGACATCATATCATTGCAGCGCACAGTAAATGAACCGTCAGTGTGGCTGACGCGCTTCATGTTTCAAGTGGGACAACTGTTACTCAAAACAACACGATGTCAGTCGTCTCCCAAGCGCTCTCCCCTGCCTGTGCGGAGGAAATATTGGTCTTTTGATAACATATAGGTCAGATGCGTGGAGATAAGCGTTCATACCGCAGACGCATCGCTTACATATGTGATTTATGTCCACATATGACAGGGGCCCAGAACAAATTTGGAAAAAAAAAATCGAATTGTACTTTTCACACTGCTTCAAAAAAATTAAACCTGTGTCAACTTATGTTCAGGAAATATAAGGTGTTTCCATTGATTTTTGTGAATGCGTTTAACGGGTGAAAACTAATGTATTTTGCAGAGACGAGCTGCTTTTTATGGTATCGTATTATGACGACAACAATTTTAATATTGTGATATTGTCATCTTTAGTTCTCACTAATCCGATGACATCACTAAAACCATGTTTGGCTAAACTTTAAATAGAATGGCTTATTTTTTGCTATGTCATTGGTCTCCATGTCGTCATTATTGCAAATTAAGCACAGAAAGCGAACGTTAGACTTGCTGAAGATCTTGTTTCACTCTGTAAAAATGTCAGTATAGCATTGAACTGTACCGTCCGTCATGGGTACCATGCAGTGCTTTTTTGGATTTTGACGTTTTCTGAGTGTAAGTAGCAGCCAAACGCGGCCACAGAGGAAATGAGTTGCACACAGGGACCGTCTCTATGTCATAGTGAAATTATCGGCCAAACACGGGGCGGGGTGGATCATTTCCTGGATTGCTGTTTGGGAGTTCCTAGTGCATGTACTGTACAGTATTTGTATGTGCACACCCCTCCCCTCCTCCCCATGTGCCCTTCCCCACCCCCTGCATGTGTGTGTTTTTTTCCCTTAAATAGTAGCTTTGTGTGAGGTTAGTCCTTTAATGGGGAAGTGCTGTTGAGCTGGTGAATCAAGAGCGTCAGCTCGCCGCAGACTGACTTCAGCCGAGCGGGAAACGTTTGAAAAAGCAGGAGGAGAGGCAGATAAAGGACTGAAGAATGCAAAAGAACCGACAGAGAAATTTGGAGAGGAAGGAGTAGAGACATGACACATGCTTTGAACAAGTATTGCACCACATTTCTCAATCAAAAAGATTGATGTGTCATAAATCTCAATGTAATTACCGGTATTATGTATTTATGAAGGCCTGTGCCATACAAGATAAGATGTGAAAAGTAAAATGGAGGGGAAAGTTGAAGAGTTTTATTAATTAATGAATTTATCTATTTTTCCCGGGCGGCCCGGTGTCTGCCGGTTAGCGCGTCGGCCTCACAACACAGAGATGCACGGTTTTATTCCAGCTCTGGCATTCCTGTGTGGAGTTTGCAGGTTCTCCCTGTGCCTGCGTGGGGGTACACCGGTTTCCTCCCACATTCCAAAAATATGCATGGCAGGTTAATGGAACACTCAAAATTGTCCCTTGGTGTGAGTGTGAGTGTGAGCGCAAATGGTTGTGTGTCTGTGTGTGCCCTGCGATTGGCAGGTAACATGTTCAGGGTGTGCCCCGCCTACTGCTCGAAGACAGCTGGGATAGGGATAGGTTCTTTTAAGGATGAGCAGTGTTGTGTTTGCGAGAAACGTTCCTTTTAAATGTTTATGTTGACATTATTGTGGGTGAAATAGCCATGTTTGCCGTCTGTTGGCATATTGTATCTGTCTAGTATCTGGTTTAGAAACCAATTGATATTGGATATCTTTTTTGTGTTCTCTTTTGTTGGCTTATCGTTGTCTTGTTTTTCTCCAGGACTCCTTAAATGCTGTGGTCTTAGATTTGGACTACCCTGCGCTTCGCAAGAATAAAAATATTGAAACCTTTTTAAATAGATGTAAGTATTTAAAGTGTCAGAGTAGCGGTGCTATTTTTTTTAATGCAATTTCATGTATCTATGACAAGTATTGATAATACTCATGACATTTTATTCACAGATGAGAATGTCATAAGACAAGTTCGAGACCTACAGATGAAGTCAGAAGACTTTGATAGAGTTAAAGTAATTGGCCGAGGAGCTTTTGGTGAGGTTCAGCTGGTGAGTATGCCTCAAGTTAAATACATGACTCAATTTAGTAACGTTGAATGTAGATGTAATTTGATACTGTCTGATAAAGCCCCGTTTGGCAAGGCAGTAACACCAAATGTACATATTATATACTGTGTGTACCGCCATCATTCAGGTCAGGCATAAAGCCTCTCAGAAAGTTTACGCCATGAAGCTTCTTAGCAAGTTTGAGATGATCAAACGCTCAGACTCTGCCTTCTTCTGGGAAGAAAGGGACATCATGGCCTTTGCCAACAGTCCGTGGGTGGTGCAGGTATGACAGACATTTAAGGCACTGATTAAATGCACACACACTGATGTACATTGACATTTTTCTTAGGATATGTGGTGTGTAATTATCTATAAAGGAGCTTGTCCTGTTTGTTTGATCAGTTATGCTGTGCCTTCCAAGATGAGCACTACCTCTACATGGTGATGGAGTATATGCCAGGAGGCGACCTGGTAAACCTCACCAGTACCTATGATGTGCCAGAGAAATGGGCCAAGTTTTACACTGCAGAGGTGGTGATGGCCCTGGATGCTATTCACTCGATGGGCTTCATTCACCGCGATGTCAAGCCGGACAACATGTTGCTCGACAGGCACGGACACCTGAAGCTTGCTGACTTCGGCACATGCATGAAGATGGACTCTGTAAGTTTTATTTAAAAAATAATCAGGTATAAAATGGCAGCAGTAAGATGGGTTTTTTTTTAACTCGGCAAAGTTTATTTGGATAGTCCTTAATCACAAAGTAATCTCAGAGCTTCACAAGACCACAGATGAATAGGAAAATCCTGCTTCCAGGATGACCAGGCTGCATTGAATGCAGAGTGGAAAACAAACACATAATGTGATGCTATACAATGTTAACTAGAACACTGTAAGAGTTAATTTAGTTTTCATATAAGGATACAGTGGAACCTCAAAGACAAAAAGTGTAAAAGCAGAGGTAGGCATTACGTGAGTACTGCCTATACACAATACCAGGGGTGGCCAACCAGTCAGAGACTTAGAGCCATTTTTTTACTATGTTACTACAAAGAGCCACATACACATGGGCATCCTGTCCTCGCGCGTGCACGAGCACACACACACACACACACACACACACACACACACACACACACACACACACACACACGCACGCGGGTGCCCAACTTTGCACTCGCGCACATATGCACGCACATCATGATGAGCAACCGCTGGAACGGCCCGAACATGAACGAAAGCTAAAGACACAAACACACAAATCTTTTTCCGCTCTTTAGCGCGTCGGCCTCACAGTGCAGAGGTGCAGGGTTCGATTCCGGCTCCGGCCTTCCTGTGGGGAGTTGGCATGTTCTTACCGTGCCTGTGTGGGTTTTCTTTGGGGTACTCTGGTTTCCTCTCACATTCCAAAAACGTGTGTGGCAGGTTAATGGAACACTCAAAATTGTCCCTAGGTGTGAATGTGAGCACGGTGGTTGTTTGTCTATGTGTGCCCTCTGATTGGTTGGCCCGAAAACAGCTGGGATAGGCTCCAGCTTACCCTGCGATCCTTGTAAGGATAAGCGGATCGGAAGATGAATGGATGAATGAAGGATTTTAGGGGCATTTTTA
>CAAKHF010014500.1:2283-14743 GCA_901007745.1 Hippocampus kuda
CAACCCCCCCCCAACCCCCCCCCCCCTCCCATCTTAAGGTGGTAATGCTCAAAAGACCAAAAGGTGGCGATACCTCACAGCTTCTGCCGGACTTGTACAATAACATGTTCACTGCTGCCCGTCAGGTAGGTTCTAATGCACAGCCCATTAATTGTATTGCATAATATTTAAGTAATTATTTTTTTATACTGTGTGCACGCTGTTCATTTTATACACTGATTTCTTTCTTTTTTATTTTTTATTTTTTTACTTGTATTAATCATTCATTTTTTTGGTGCTACGTACCGCACATTATGCCTACTTTCCAATAAAACATGCTGTATAACAACGAAGTTAGAGCTAAGATTTTTTTGTGAATTGGTATTGCTACCTATTAAGTCACTGGTAAATGACTAGTAAATGAAGCCATAGATTGTTATATTAAAATACATACCTTTTTTGTTATTTATTTATTTGGGTTGGAGTGTGTCGATTTATAGATCCATGTAGTCCAGATCAAAGAAAAAACTAAAATTTTAAGATTTGTATTGGACAACATTGGGTTATTTATTTATTTAGTGTTTCGTGAAAAATATATTTTTTCAAATTCTGGTTTTGCATATCCGATTTAGCCATTATTATTAACTTAATACAATAAAACAGTCCCTCCATTTTAATGCACTATATTTCAGTTACAGAGAAACAAATCTCCATTTAAAAGTTTCATTGCAATGTCGATGTTAGGATATTTTTCTAATGTAATGATGTATTGTTTATTTTATTTAATATGTGCATGTCCTACAGAAGTGCATTGCATCTACTTGGTGGTGGGGTGAATCTTGATTTTCAGAGGTTTTTTTTTAGCTTTTTTTTTTAACAAAATTATTTTGGATTTATTTCTGACTTTAAACATTTTAGGAAAAACAGAAAAAAAGTATATATTCCAAAAAACACTTTTAAAAGTTCGAAAATTATATATATTTCTAAAAAGGAAACGTTTTTATTTTCATAAAATAGTAAACAAGTTCCAATTAAGTGAATGCAATACGCTTTTGTACATAAATCAATAATACCTTTGAATAAAATTGCCATTTTGCGACATATAACGTGGGGTGTAAACGTGTAACATTTTGACGTCACGCAACATGACGTCACTTCTCCATTCGGCTCAGCTCCTTCGGACAACTTCGCCTTCTGCGCATGCGCACAAGCCTCCGGGACGGGCGAGGAGCGGGGCGGTAAATAGTCCCCCACCCAGCACGGAGCACTCTCTGGAGGGAGCGAGCTTGACGTTTGGGTTTGTGCTGAGTGGCGACTTGTCAACGTCACGCAGTGACGAGTGAGGAGAGAGGTTGTGAGGAAGTAGAGAGTGTGTGCGACACCGACATCGCTGCCTTTTTCTTCCTCAGCATCTTCATCGCCGCCCGGTAGCACCGAAAGCCGAAATAGTCTTTCCCCCGGCGTCCACTGGCCGCCCTTTTTTTCCTTTTCGTCAACATGTCCGTGGCCAGTGACTTTGGCAACCCTTTAAGGAAGTTCAAGCTCGTCTTTTTAGGAGAGCAGAGTGGTAAGACGTGACATTTTATTTACGCTTTGTGGGGAAAGTTCTGGATGTTTTTTTGCATGGGCGGGGAGGCCGGCTTGTCACGTGATGCCGATGCACCTGCCTGGTCACCAAGTTCATATTTGGTCAATTTCAAAGTAGCTCGTCAAATTCAAGCTTCAACAAACGTCATAGGAATTCCCAATGCTGTGATTTTAGCTGAGGGTAACCTCAGGGCGTCTCTTTGAAACGAATGAACCATTTCAAGAGTGCTGGCATTCACTCTTAAACGTTTATGAGGAGCCAAAATGGACGGCAAGAGTGATGCGGTGAACGGAGTGAAGTTGTCTGATTGACAATGTCGGACACACCCAGCTTGTTGTTGTCCGTGGGAGAACTTGAAAAGGTTCTGATCCAGCGTCCTCGCTGAAAATGGGGACCATTTAAAGATGGGTTATTATGCCAGGATCCAAAATGGACCCCTGGTTTCGTCGCTTCCTTCCACGAGATCCTCGTTTGAGCTTCCAAGCTTCCCACGATGAGGTCATCTCGGCAACCAAAGCCTTCATGCTTATTAAAGGGCCAAGGATAACCACCATTGAGTTCTACAAATTGTACTCTTTTAAAGACAGTTCCAGTGGATGATTTGCAGACAACCTTTATTTTGGTTAAATGTTTTTAAAATTAATTTTCTGGATAGAAGTACAGTAGTATCTTGACTTGAAAGAAATGCGCACAAGTACATGGAAAACATGCTAATTTAACACACGTTGCCAGCTTTAAAACTGAGTTGGACGCGCTCACCGGTCGTTTACCATGCCGCCTTGCAGGTATACAAATATAAACAAATACTTCTTTGTCTTCTGACCAAGACAGAGTGATCAAGTAACTTGAATGATGATTTTAGCCTTTTCTATCACTGTATGTGTCTGGGGTCAGCCGTCATCAGTTAAATAGTCAATGGGGATTTGCAATGTCATTAAATTTTAAACAGAATCGCCACACTGGGTGGGGGGGAAATGTTGATTTAATTAACGCCAGCCGCACTTAGGAAATCATGACTTGTTGCCAGGCTAAAGGTTAACGATGCTCCAGTGACACATTACAATGGCCGTAGCCATGCATATTTGTACATCAGCACATTGGGGGGGAAGCTGCCTCGTGCGTATTTAACCAGCAGGAAATACATAGAAAGCGTAATCGAAAAGCTCACACTAATGCTGCCTCATATATACACGCGTGTAATTGGAAAGCCGCTTGTGCTTTTATTCCATATCCTTGATACCTCATTTAGGCACAGTGTGTAAAAATGTGTTGATTTTTCCATTATTTCAAAAATGCACTATTCATTTCAATAATATGCTAAACATTCTGTTCTATCAATTCTACATATTTTTTAAAATGTAAATTGTAGGTGAAGTAATCGCTAATTATATTAAACAGGGCTCGCCTTCCCTTCGCCGCCATCTTTCTGCTACGGACACCCGAAGGTGACAAACTTGCGAAAACCTCCATTTATTCCGTGAAGTGAGGGAATAAGTCATTTTAGATATCGTTTTGCTTGCACCTCTGCTGAAGAAATTGCTGGAAAGCTTATGAAGTGTGTCACCAACGTGCACACGCTTCAAAATGCACCGCGCTTGAGTGTAGGTTGATGCATTTTATTAGTTCACCACTAGATGGCACTAAATCCTACCCACTGCACCTTAAACACCTCTTAACATATATGCATCAAACACTCGTGGTCCCTTTATGAGGGATACCAAGTAGCTACATAGAGTGAATTCCATAAAGCATTTATATGATAAAATAGATATCAACTGGAGGTCCACGGAGTAGTACGCTCTTTGTATTCACTTGTGAGACAATTTGGCGCACTAGTAGAACGAATAGGGTGCGCTAGTACAACGAATATTTTTTAATATATACTACTGTATGATATTGTGGAATACGAGCAGGACAACTCTGAAATACTCATTAGTAGGACAGATACGTGCTACCTGTAATGCAAAACTGTGCAATGTACTAAAGTTTGTTTTTTTTTTTTTCAACCAATGCTTGCCACAAAGAATTTATCGCAAAAAGAATTCTGAAGAGCTCCGCTCTAAGATCAATATCAACGATAAGGAATAATTGCCCAAACAGCTTTCCATATGTGTGTAAACACGCAGCCCCACTTCACTCTCTGCGGTGAGGAAATCTTTGTAGGCCACCGCTTCCTGCTAGCACACACTCCATCGCTCACACACACACACGCACACACACTGATTGATGCCGGAGTGCAGCTAGCAAGCAGTACAGCATATTGCTCCAGTGATTCAGCACTACTGTCAAAACAGCCGAGGGGGAGGGAGGATTATGTGACTCCTCAGGCCAAATGGTTTCTTTGGCATGATCTTGTTACATCTTGGTGCTTCATTGAGTCGGGCCATAGCCTTGTCTAATTGAAAACAAGCCTTGCCACCATCTCGTTGTTACAAATCTTTTCGCATGTGTCAATTACTGTACTGGTGGATTTTAGTATTCGCGGCAGGGCTGCTGAAAATGCAGATATTTGTATTTAGCTGGTCGTTGAACAGAAGTTATCCGGCTACTGTTTGCACTTGTTACTTATTCAGTTAGCTGGCTAGTTTGTCACTTATCCAATTGATTCACAGTTTTGCTGGCTAAATTCTTGTGCTGAGATACTTGTTAGCAAAGCAATAGCCGGCATTGGCTCAAAGCCGACCGACTTGACAGTAAACATCAGGATGTATTTTCAGGTTTAGCTTCTCGAGTCTTTTTGTGGGCCTGCTTAAGGAAAATGTCCTGATTTGTGCTGCTTCCCGTCTGCCCGGAGGATGCAATCTAATCTAATTGTATGCATTAAAACAAGTGTGTCCTCTCATAACAGCCTCATGTCTGCTTTCCCCAGGCTAATGCAATGAGGCTAACTCGGCGTCACACCTGGCTGCATTTGTTCTTGTGTCCTCAATATGTACGTGGGCCTGTGTGTGTGAGTGTTTGGCCTCCAGTCACAATTGTCCATTGGCCCGAAACATCTGAAATAGATTTTGTTGGCCTTGTGGAGTTTGTCAACATGTTCATACATTATTCAGAAGCTACTGGTAAAATGTGTCTTATGTGTATGCCTTTTAAGAGGTGTCATGGCAACCATGTGACTGACCTTGTGTCATTCTCCCTTTTTAGTTGGCAAGTTAACTGGCAAATTATTATTATTTTCTTGTCACTATAGTTACTTGCATCTGAAGTTAGCCGGCTAGTTTGTCACTTGTTCAGTTGGCTCACAGTTTTGGCGCTAGGTTTTGTCACGCCGTTTTTGGCAAGCTAGCCCCACAAGTTCGCTAGCTTGTTTTTGTCACTGCTTAGTTGTTCGGAGAGCAAATTAGTTTTTAAGATGCCTCAGAAGTTAACGGGCTAGTTTGGGACAATTTTTTTGTTTGATTAGCCCTGAAATTAGCTAGCTGCTTTGTCGTTTAAAGGTTAGCCAGCGAGTATTATCCTTCTCTACAGTGTAATTATTGAGGAACAGGGAATGAGTAAATGATCCAAACAATGTTGCTTTAATATGGTGTAAAATTGAGCACCCTGTGTGCCATCCTGCTGCTGCTACAAGTGCGGGATATGCAGCGGTATCTGCAGGTGCTTTATATTTCCCCTGTAATTGGCCCGCACGTTGCTCCACCGACACTTTATTAGCTCAGAGGACTGGCCAGCCGGGAATCTATGCCATTACCATTTTTGTGCCAGCGTGTGAAGATGAACAGAAACTGTCTGCCAGAAGCTGTTAAACATTCAGATGCTTTATATAACTGAAATGGCTTTGTCCTCCCTCACCCCATGCCAGTGGTGACATCATGCGCACTCGCCTCTTCCAGAGACGCTGTAAAATAACAACATCAGAGTCTGAATAAATCTCTCCATTGTTAAGTTAACTCGCCGGTAAGCCGGCGAGTTATGGTCCTCGGTGCTTAGCTCACTGGTTAGCTTTAGGTACTTTTTCAGTTTGCTCATGAATTAGCTTGTAGCTCACAGGTGAGCTGAGTACTTTTGGTGTTGTTAAGTCAGCTCAGAAGTGAGCTGGGTAGTTTTCGCACTCGTTCGTCATTAAGTTATGTAAGTTAGCTGGCTAGTTTTCCTCATGGCTTGTTTTTTTAGTTTACAGGTAATTGTTTAACCTGTGTCAATAGTTACTCAGTTAGCTCAGATGTTAGCTGGGTGGTTTCACACACAATAATTTAGCTCACATGTTCACCGGCGACTTTTGTCACTGGTTACTAGTTAGCTAACTAGTTTGGTCATTATTCAGCTGGCTCACAGGTTAGATGGCACATGTTTGTCACTGGTTTCGATTAGCTCACAATTTAGAGATCTTCTTCTGTCTGTTATGCATATAATGCACAGTTATATTTGTAACAAAGTTGTAGCGTTGTCACAATACCAACATTTTGACTTTGATTCTATAACCGCATAAAATGTCTTGATACAAACACTGAAATGATACCATGGTAAACATGTCAAACATCGGTAAGAATCTGTGAAATAATAGTTGGTATTGTCATTGAAAAAGTCATGGTGCAATTCTGGTGCCAGCACTTGGTGCAAAACTCCAAGTTGGTTGTAAAGTTAGCTAGCTTGTTTTGTCACAAAATTAGTTAACTGAAAAACGACCACCTGCCTTACATTATTAAAGTGTCTGCCCGAAAAAGCGCTACACAATCTTTTCCTGAAATCTCTCAGCGCTACTATGGCCAATGGTACTATTTCATTCTTTCTATTAGATCGAGCATTACGGTGCCTAATCGTGTTGAAGAAAATCCCCGCCAGATATCCTGCTGCGTTTATCTAAAGTTAGCTCGGATGATGCGTTGATTAAGATATTAGCAGGGCGTCATTAGGATAGTCATTATGTATGCATCACATTGTGCCTGGCAGATATGCACAGCAGGCGTGTGTAATTAGTCTCCTTGATTAAAAATCTTGGCGAGCACGGCGTAGCTCATTAGAGGTGGATGATGTTGATTCCTGATAGGAGTTGGAATGATCGTGTCAGGGTGTTGGATGGCAACTGGTAAACTTTTATAGTACGTAGTATCATCACGGATGTATCGAAACAGAAATAGAATTGCGTTACTGACGCATTTGCCCATTAATAAAGATAATTTTTCAAGGACTAACCAGTCATTCCCCTCTGGAAGTACTGGACGAAGTGCCAAGGGTGATGAACGTCTAGGCTTCGCTGCTTAGGTTTCTACCGCTGTGACCTGACCCAGATAAGCGGGAGAAAAGAAAAAAAAGGATGGATACGCACTCATTGATTGTGGTGCGCTTCTCAAATGATGTAAACATGGATGAGTACACGTGAAATGAGCTTGGCTGTTTTCTCGTCATTTATCAGCCTCGTTCGAAGAAGTCTATTGTTCTTTGTTGAGTGTCGTGATCACCGTATTATACTGCCTCCTAGTGGCCAGTGGCAATGGCTCATATAGATGAGAGACGAAACCAGGTTCAGAAATGTGCTGGTAAGACACATTAGAATGGTATTCAATTGTTCCAAAAAAAAAAAAAAATCTTATTTCATGACAACTTTGCCAGTCTTCTCCTTTAACAAGGTTTTCTCTTGCAGTTGGAAAGACGTCGCTGATCACGCGTTTCATGTACGACAGCTTCGACAGCACATACCAGGTAAAAATTTAGCTTACAAGCGCCTTCGGTTACACAAAGACTGTCCTATATGTGGATCAAAAGGCGTTCCAATAAAGCCCACAAAGCGTGGCAGCGCTCACGTGGGGTATGCAGGCTACCTCAGAGAAATCGTAATCAGATTATCTGTGCAAAGACAGAGTTTTAATACCATGACAAGTGTACAATTGTTCAATAATTTCGGTCTTTGTTGGGGGTTTTTTTCGGACATATTTTGAGGTCTGACAAATCTTATCCTTGTGAAAGAGAAAGTAGCACACTCGTTGGTGTGAACACATTATGCCTTTTGCCTTCGGTCTGCTGTTGACCTCAATGCTGCCGGATAAATAATCACCTCGGCAATCATTCTGAAGGAAAGTATGAAGACAAATGGCTGCCTTCTCGTCCCTGTGGTGATGAGACTTGAAATCACAGAGTTCATTCCTCACACTCCTCCCTTTTTATGCTTTTCAGTGGACAGATGGATGCTGGCTAAATTGCATCTGCTGTTCTAATAATGGCCCAGAAGAGAGCGTCGCGTTTATTAATATCAGCTGCTGCCTCCTCACTCTCTAAGCTTATTCCACACTCGCACTCTTTACTCTCCAAGTCTGGATTTTTACACTGCACATCCAAATGTCCATTTCTGATTTAATGCCAGCGGTGCAGCGACACATGTAGACAGGCATGTATTCTTTATCTTCTGCAAAGAACGACTGATCTTACTGCTGTACTGAGGAGCCAAGCATATTACCCTTATGTTTGACTTACACCGCCCCCAGGTGGCCAAGGGGCGCACATCGTAATTAGCAACACAATGTACATTGAAGGAGAATGTGTGACCAAAACTGTAAATTCGTTTTAATTCTATTCATTGACGTTGCATTGAATGAGAAAATCGCCCCACCGTTTTTTCTTTTTCCACAGGCACAACGGGCCTGAAGCCAGCCTCCCTGACAGCATTGCTCATTAATCATTCAAAATCCTATCGTAAAAAATTTACAAGGATCTAATGTGTTCATGTATAGCTAGCTGTCTGTGTGGGGATCCTATTTTTAACATCTGGGCCAAAAGGAACCCAGAAACCTTTCACTCAAATTATCACGGTGTCTCAATACCTCAAAATGGCAGCCCTGTTGTTGTAAAGATTATTTTTGTAAATTATCTTGTTTCTACCCTCTGCCACCCAGTGATTTAGCAGCCTTCGTGGCATGAAACAAGCATTTGTGCCGGTTCAGCCTGATAACAAATGTCTTTTTTTTTTTCAGCCTGATAACAAATGTCTTTTTTTTTTCTGTCGCTCGGCCAGACTGCCTGGTTTGCCCCGCACCGGTCACTGGCATTGCCATGGAAACGAGCGCGTGACAGAGCTGCTGATTTCCAAGCGGGCAACACAAAACATGACAGCTACATCCCAAAACCTTTAGAAACTAAACATAAATGAGAACATAAGAAGACCAAACCCCTTTAAAGAGCCTCGAATGGCAGCACATCTCCACTGAACAGGAATCGGAACTTGGATCATGATATCTTATTTATTTCAGTTGTATCTTTAAAACGCCCACACAGAGCTTAACGTCTCTTTCCACTTGTTATGACGGTTAAAAATGCGCAAATGTGATTTAAAAATGTGCCACTATGGTTCGGGTTTTTAGGCTGATGATTTATTTGTGGCAAGATCACATGAGGACATCATAGCAGGAGAAACGGTGCGCTTCGTGACGCACTGTAAACACCGTGCCAAGTCGGAACACGGAGCCATCTGCCTCGATGCAGACAAAAACAGTCGTGCAGAATGATATCCCGGCCCTCAAAAAAAAAGGCTTCTTAATTTAAAAGAGCCCTAGAAATTCACCAGCAAGAGCCTAAAATGGCGGCATCTAACTGCAATGGCTGACTTTCTGTTACTTTTCAGGCATGGCTTCCTCAGTGTTCTTTGCGGAGATACTCATGACAAAAAAAAAAAGTGTCCCAAATTTAACGTTGCAAAGTGACAGCGGCTTCAAGGGATTAATTATCAAAAAATTCCTGTACAAAGTGACATTGCCAAAAAATGGTGTGGCATGCTCGTGAAAACATGACATTTTGGAGAACTTTATATCGATTTTTTTTAATGATGTAACAATTTTTTCATTTAAAAACAAAAGCCTAATTGTGAAGGTTTTTTTTTTTTTTTGTGTTTGTTTTCCCCTTCAGATTGATGACCGAAAAGAGCTGCTCGCCCTCCCAAAAAAATTCATTCAGAAATTAATAAAAAAATATATTTTAAAAAAAAGCATCTCTCTCCAAGCTTCTCAAGCTGAATCTCCGCATTTTTGTTAAAACGTTTCCGGCAGTCGGCTATTATTCAACAGAGCTGTGAAAGCTCCTTGACATTGTTCACTGCGTTATTTAAGAGCCAATCCAAATTCCCGGTTCAGTCCCGTTGGATCCCACGTAAAGTTTCCAACTATGAAAATTTCCAGGATTTTGCATTCCTTACTAATCAACTCCCTATCTGGATTTATTCTCTCTGCTCCCAAGGCAACAATCGGAATTGACTTCCTGTCCAAAACTATGTACCTGGAGGACCGAACGGTAAGATGCCGAGTTGCCGACTTGACTCAATCACCAGTTGAATCAACTGACTGCGTCGGTCTCGTTGATCAAACCGCCATCAGGTGAGGTTGCAACTGTGGGACACAGCGGGTCAAGAGCGCTTCAGGAGCCTCATCCCGAGCTACATACGTGACTCGACGGTGGCCGTGGTCGTGTACGATATTACAAGTAGGTTTCACAGTTTTTACACGTTCCAGCCGTCCCCGCGATAGGTGAAAAACGGCGCACGAGAGACTAGAATGTACTTATTGGCCCTCCCTCCCACTAACTGAGCTGCACTATGCCAAATAAAACGCTAATCCAATTGATTGGAATCGTTCCACTTCAAAATCAGCTGATGAATCATGAATCATATCGCGCCCCATCTATCGCGAGTTGTATCGAATCGTCTTTTATTAAAATGGTGCACACCACTATCTGCTAGCTTGGCGCGAACAAACGTATAATGCCAAATGTCCGAGATCGGCTAACGTAAATTAGCATAGATGTTAACGGTAATTTTAATCATTCAACACACCCAGAAGCAACGCTTACAAAAGGCATATGTTCAAACACATGTTATATTTGTGTTTATCGAAAGTCAGAGCGCTTAATGGTAAGCTATAGTTTGAGCCCGGTTGTGACCTTGTACAAAGAGAATCCAATTTAAGATAAGTAAACGTTTATTTATCTCACAATGGAGAAATTCCTAATTCACAGCAGCAAAATTATGAAGGGGGGAAAGTAGAAGACAAAAAGTATATAAATATAAAATATAAATATATATACTGTCTATATAAGAAGTATAACGACATGATAATCACAAGGTGGTTCTTCCATATTTGCTGGTCATTTGCTCCTCCCTTTTTTTTGTGTGTATGTTGAATGAAACAAAATCTGGCACGCGGACTACAAATATCACTTTCGGCAATAAACACGTTTCACCCTCCCTTACAAAAAGTACGGTCTCGTTTACGATCTGCCTTGTTTCAACAGACGTGAATTCCTTCCAGCAGACATCCAAATGGATTGATGACGTGCGGACAGAGAGAGGAAGTGATGTCATCATCATGCTGGTGGGCAACAAAACAGACCTGGCAGAAAAGAGGTAGGCACTGCACCGCCGGCGGAGATACAGACCTCGTGTATTTTAGGACCGGGGTTATGCAATCTTCTCTGTGACGACGATGATGAGCAAGCCTCGGCGTCTGCTTCAGTCATAGCGCGCGCATGCACACACATACACACCCACACACACTTTGAAGACTTAACTCAAATTTGAAACTCTGAACTTGAATCCCTGAACCTATCTTGAAAGCCTAACCTCGACATTAAGACCTCACTTAAATCAGTGCCGATTCATAAAAGTGTAGAAGGAAGTTCAAGTGGAGCTGAACATGATTTCCTGTGCACGCTCCTCAGGCAAATTAGCATCGAGGAAGGAGAGCAGCGGGCTAAAGAGCTCAGCGTCATGTTCACCGAGACCAGCGCCAAGACGGGCCATAACGTCAAACAGGTGAAAGACCGCCTCAAGAAAATGGAGTCGTTTTAATGGGACAGCACAAAAGAGACAGACCGACGAACAGACTGTACACGGACGTCTGGAAAGCTTCGGCTTCTCGGCTCCTTTCAGACGATAAAGAATATATGACAGAGTACTGCTCTATTGAATGTCTTAATGTTGTGTCATTTCAATCGGGAATCGATGAGGTTGAAAATTGAGTAAATTGAGTCGCCGGGATTCTTCAGTCTTGGGCATTTATGTGCTGCATTGACGATGTTGAAATGAATTTCTTGAATTTAACGGGATGGAAGAATCACTCTCAATGTTCTGTTTTGTTTTGTTTGTTTTTTTCTCACAGCTGTTCCGCCACGTGGCCTCGGCTCTTCCTGGCATGGAGAGCATGCAGGAGACCAGTAAAGAAGGCAGTATCCTTAATTCAAATATGTTCATAAAGACATGTTGAAGCGACATAACTCGAGCCGTGGGAGGCTGCCCGACTTCCGAATAATGCTCATTGTTCTGCAGCTTCAAGCCTAGCGCTACGCTTGGGCACGGTATGCAAAACGGAAGGTCACGCTAGCACACCGTTGCCAACGTGACGTCCGTCAACAATATTTCTTTTATTAGATGTTACTCTTGCCACTAAATCCAGTGGCAGTCAACAATATTTCTTTTATTAGATGTTACTCTTGCCAATAAATCCCCATTGGCAGCCTCTGTTGGGTATACATTTTACTGAAATTCAACAGCACCACCAAGTGGTAGTAAAGGAGTACTACATAAGAAAAACAGCCAAATTTAAAACCCTAGGTTTAAATCCACAGGCAGCCTCTGTACGGTATGTGTTTGACTGACGTTCAACAGCACCACCAAATGGTAGTAATGGAGTACTACACTACATAAGTGGTTGGGTTCGGTCCATCTTAGAAGGTTGAGAACCGCTGCTCTACGTTGTTCTCGCCGAACCGCAAAGCTCCATCACGACCGCGAAATTTCCTTCACGATCTCCCGCCAGTGATCGACATCAAGCTGGACAAAGCGCAGGAGCCACAGACGAGCGAGGCTGGCTGCTCCTGTTAATAGCTGCTAGCGTTAGTTGCTAGTAGCTAACACTCATCATATACAACCCCCCCCCCCCCCCCCCCCCCCCCCCCCCCCCCCTTTTTTCTCTCTTT
>CAAKHF010014505.1:10248-20953 GCA_901007745.1 Hippocampus kuda
TACCATGACCCTCGTGAGAATAAGCGGATAAGAAAATGGATGGATGGATGGATGGACCCCATCAACCTTAACACATTTCCAAATATTGTTTTGTAGTATTACCAAATCACCAATACCAATATGAGGGTGTGGTATCGGGCCGATTCCGGCCTTATTTCAAGGTATCAAGAACCTACAAGGCCTGACGATACCAATCACAGATACCAGTCACTAGGTTAAAGAAATATTCACCAATTATATGATGTGAAATATTTACATTGTGATGTTATCAGCTGTTGGCAGCCCCGGTAGTCCAGTGGTTGGCACGTCGACTTCACAGTGCAGAGGTACCGGGTTCAATTCCAGCTCCGACCTCCCTGTGTGGAGTTTGCATGTTCTCCCCGGGCCTGCGTGGGTTTTCTCCGGGTACTCCGGTTTCCTCCCACGTTCCAAAAACATGCATGGCGGGCCGATTGAACATTCTAAATTGTACCTAGGTGTGAGTGTGAGCGCAGATGGTTGTCTGTCTCTGTGTGCCCTGTGATTGGCTGGCAACCAGTTCAGGGTGTCCCCCGCCTACTGCCCGAAGACAGCTGGGGTAAGCTTCAGCACACCCGCAACCCTCGTGAGGAGAAGCGGATCAGAAAATGGATGGATGGATGGATACTAATGTTCAAACCAATGTGTGTTATTGTTTTTCAAACATTCTCTCATTTTGAATTTGATGCCTGCAACATGTTACAAAAAAATGGGCAAACATAGCCCTGTCCCGGCTTTTTTTTTTTTGTAACGCATTGCAGGCATTAAATTCAAAGTGAATGAATATTTGCAAAAAAAAAAACAAAACAAATCAACCAACTTTATCAGTTTCAACATGAAGTATATTATCTTTGGTGTGTATTGCATCGAAGTCAAAAAGCACTTGCAAATCATTGTCATCTTTCACACTTTCCTGTTTGCATTTGTTTCCGTCAGAAAGTTTTCCATCATCTCCACACCCACTCACAGCCACAGGAAATAAAATGCTCTGTTAAGGGACCCTGAATCTCCAGGAAGTCATCAGTTCTTATGCAACCTGGTCCTGCAATGCAGCACACAAAGTAGCAACAGCAGAGTTGGGTACCTCTGCACTTGTCGTTGGCCATGAACATTAAGCTGTCATATAACAGTCAGTGGAGGAAAGTTAACCAAGAAATGTCTCAGCTGTATCAGATGTATGGGGAAAAAAAGAGTTTCTTAATGGTATGGACAACTCTCATGGCAAGTTGATTGATTGAACGCTCTAAAATTGTCCGTGTGATTGTTACAGTAGTGTGAACGGTCGTCTGTCGATTATTCCATTGGCTGGTAACCATGAAGTTCAGGGTGTACCCCGCCTACTGCCCGATGTCAACTGGGAAATGTTCCAACACGCCCGTGGCTCTTGTGAGGAAAAGTGGTTCAGATAATAAATGGTGGATGTTCAGAAATACATATTTAAAAACATTTTAAAAAGGAAGAATGGCCCCTTGTTGATTGAAATGTCACCAGGGGGAGCCAAAGGTCCTTATTTTTTGTAATCGAAAAGAGTTTACATCTAAACTGCCCTGAAAATCATGTTAAAATTTCAAAAATATTTTAACCGCAGAATTTCATGTTCATGGGCCAGAAGTATGCCCACAAGGTTCACCTAAATACTTGAAGAACACTGCCATTATTCTAAGGAGAAATGTATGTTGCTGCTGCTTTTTTTCCTGTCAAATTAGTGATTTAGCAATTATGTCCTGAAAGAGGACATATAGGTAGCTGGTTCGAGAGAAGAGGATTCACAAAACAGGGTTGGTTAGATGGAGGCAACTGATTTGCTGTGGCGACCCCTGAAGGGAAAAATCGAAAGGGAAAAAAAAGAAGTTATATAGCATTTAGTCGGGACAATAAATTGGCATTTGGCTTATAATGATGAAAATTCAAACTGCCGTTAATTTTTATTTATTTTTTTTGCAATGGTAATTTTTTGTTCTGTTTAAATGGCATAAAATAAGAGATTATTTGTGCCTGGAGACAGTGTCATCTAGACAGTTGGCTCGACACAATTCTCTTTTCTCTCCCTCTGTGTGTGTGTGTGTGTGTGTGTGTGTGCGTGTAAGTCCAGTAAATGCTTAATGTGGGCAGCCCGGTAGCCGAGTGGTTAGCATGTCGGCTTCAAAGTGCAGAGGTACGGGGTTCAATTCCAGCTCCGGCCTTCCTGTGTGGAGTTTGAATGTTCTCCCCGTGCTTGCGTGGGTTTTCTCCGGGTCCTCCGGTTTATCTCTCACACTCCAAAAACGTGCATGGCAGGCTGATTGGACACTCCAAATTGTCCCTAGGTTTGAGTGTGTGCGCCAATGGTTGTGTGTTTCTGTGTGCCCTGCGACTGGCTGGCAACCGGTTCAGGGTGTCCCCCGCCTATTGCCCGAAGACAGCTAGGATAGGCTCCAGCACCCCCCGCGACCCTAGTGAGGATAAAGCGGTTCGGAAAATGAATGAATGATGTACGTGTGCATGTGTGCCATTTTTAAAGCAGGCATAGATTTCACACGGAGTAAGGACATTTGAGTAAACTGAGACGAGTAGATCATTATTGTTTCAGAATATCATTAATATTTTGTTTAGTAGTGTGCCATAAATTTTTCCAAAGTATGTGCCTTGGCTCAAAAAGGTTGGAGTTTTGGCCTATGTACAGTAGTTAAAACACCCATTACCCACAGTTGTCAATGCCAGCCTCCACTAAGCAAGCAGCGAGGATCTGTTTCTACTCGACATCACGTTATTTATAAACACTGACACGGTACAATAGCGGACGAAAAAATGTCTTTATAGTGACGATTTATTTTGATGAATGTCACACTTGCTTTCACTTCATGTTGGCACTGTGGACAGCAGAGGCCATCTTGAAAGTGAGAAATGGGCGGTGTCATGAGCACGAGGCGTTTACGTAACGTTTGGAAACTCGGAATTTTCCCCTTCCTCCCACAATTGGACTGCACGACTATTAACTCTGGTTTTGACTCGCGGCTAAGTGTCTCCAGCAAAATACAGAAGAGAAAGCTGATTACGCCGGCGCTTACCTACACCACAGTAAAGTTCTCTCTTCGCATAATTAAAGGTAAAGTCAGCCATCATCGGTAGTTTATCATTCGTTGTAACTAGTGTTGGAGTGGTGAACTTCGGCTAAGCGTTAGCGAAATTTAGACATTGAATCTATGCAGTAGGTGTGGTGAATCAGCTCAGCTAACTGCGACACTCTGAGTCCGTTAGGGAGGATGACTCGCAGTTGACGCGCAATAAAAATATCACATCACTTAATTGCGATACGGTGTTATTTCAAGTCACGTGCTAGCATATGTCGAGCGAAGTCACTTCGTCGTCCTCTACATCCGTAGCCCTTCGCATTCATTGTCTTATCAGCCACTCAAGGCTTACTTGGGGGAGACAGGAACGCCTTTTGGGTGCTGCAGCAGCAGACGCGGGAGGTGATAGATAAAACGCGAGTACGATTTCGTGGCATAAGAATGAATTGGCATCCTTGGATTTTGCATCCACTCTGGCGCTGGCCACGTCTAACCACTCGTCATTGTTGTGCTAAATTAGGTGATTACACGGGAACAACGTCTTTCTCACCAGTTGTAATAACATTTTGAATGTTTGGTGTTTTCACTCAACATATATGCAATGGAATTGCGACTTTTTGAATGGACACACGGATGTATTGTATCCGTATCTATCCATCTATTTTCCGACCTGCTTTATCCTCACAATGGGGGGCGATGCTGGAGCCATTCCCAGCTGTCTTCGGGCAGTAGGCGGGGGACACCCTGAACCGGTTGCCAGCCAATCGCAGGGCTGTATCTGTATCTGTATCTGTTGTGACAAATTTGATTACAGATGTCTGCAACATAATCGTCCAGATCAAATGATGTCACTTTCCCCATCCATGTTTCGGGGGGTTGTCATTACAGATTGTCCAGTCGCCAATATCCGCGAATGCAGGGGTCACCAACGTGGTGCCGCCAGGTAGCCCCCAAGACCATGTGAGCTCTAAAAATGCTGCAGGACCAGCAAAATTATGAAAAAAAAAGTGTGTGTCATAGTCTGAAAAATATGGTAATTTGGTCTTTTTTTTTTTTTGCACCATAAAATTTACCATTACCATTTGATTTCCATTTTCTTTCATTTTTCAAGAGGCAACCATCAAGGGATGATCTTGCCGATCGCGTCTGCTACAGTGCTGTGTAGTTGAGGTTGTTTCTGTGCTCTGTAGCCCCTGACTGTTATGTTGACTTCACAAGCTCCCTTTTGTCAAGTTACGAGCAACTGTCTCATTCCAATTCCAGGCATTCCACCACAGTGCCACCTTATTGTGCTTGGTGGGTGACTCAAGATGCAGAGTTTTGTTGTGAGTTATTTTTAGACTTAATCGTGATTTTTTTTTTTTTATGAGCAAACAATGCATGCACTGTGAGTACGGTACATAATGTATGATGTGAGTAAATGTACTGCCATACGGGAGATGGCCACCGAGAGCCTCTTTCACGCTGGAAGTCCTAAGCGTCCTTTTTCTTGGCTCGGTGTCCTGTGAATCTTTTGTAGGATGGACGGTTGCATTTGACGCTGTACTTTGCTGGATTCTGGCAAAGTATCAAAGGTGAAATGCTGCCACGCCCACAGTGTGAAATTGAATCCTGCAAATCAATGTCCTCAACCCTTTGTGTGAAAAGAAACCGTCACAGATGTGTCCACTCTCCTTAGATTACTTCAAACCCGCATCAGACGTGTGAGTGGACATTTTGCTCAGCGAAGTTCACTTTCGGGAAATTACTGGTACGTCAAAAAGGAACAGGTGTCGAAATTTTCTCTCTACTGTTAAGCTTCTGATGAGATGTGGTTTAGTTATGAAGATGTACAATGTGGTGTTAATCCACAGACTTGGCCTTAGTGGAGGTTTGCGTGGAACTCAGTTAATGATTGTAACTTGGATTTATTTGTGAGTTTATATAGATCTTTACGTATGAGGTTCATAAAACAAAATTTGGGGCGTCTATAATTCTAAGGCTGACAGTGTACACTGATGGTGGAGCAATAGTATGTTCGACTGATGTCAATGCAGGCATTGTTGGTTCGGTTGCCATTTAGAGATGCTGTGAGTGTGAATCACTTTCTGTGCCGTGCAATTTTATGGTGACCAGTGGACTTAGTACTGAGAAAAGTCTTCAAGTGAGAAAAAAGAAATACAAAACATGACTTGAGACTTTTTTTTTTAAATGATACTACAATAGCGTGTAGTGTGGTTGCTTAAATAATGTTTTTTTCATAATGCTATTTACAATTGAGAAAATCAGTTACCAGATGATACAATGAGCTGTTGTATAATTGCAAAATGGTGTGCATTTACATGACGACAGTGGTGTGCCTCAGTTGCTGTTTACATTACTTATCATTAATATAGCGTTTTTTTAAATAAAATACAATATTGTAGTTTTTCTCTTCTTTTTTCCACCCTCTCAACCAATCACAGACTCTTCAAATAAGCCCAACCCAATTTCTCCCCTCCCCCGACTACTTGCCCATGTCACCCTCTCTCTGTGCCTCTCCATTCTCCTCCCTACACATTTCCGCTTACCAATTTAACACGTTTAAATAGCAATAGAAATAGACAAGGGTTGAACTACGGCACAGAACGGGGACTGGTGGAACATCCTGTTGTGAGGGGATGGAAAAGCATCGTGGTTTTCTGTGCAAGAATCCTCATGTGAGTCATGTGACTATTTTTCTGCTTTCTCACAAATATGTTTTTTTGTTGTCTTTCTTTATCCTTCTTTACATTTCTCAGTATCTCTCATGCTCATTTTTCATTTATGCCTGTACGCCATCTTCCATGTCCGCTGCTTTGTCATCCCTGTATTTCGATTTGCATGTGTACCTTCCCCCGCACAGTAATGTCAGGTGCTGGCTGCTGATCTCGTCTTGTGATGCTTGAGAAGAAGTTACATTTTAATGAATGGGAGACCGGCTCCATCACATGCTTGTCTACATACCAATAGTGTTTTTTGGGTTTTTTTAATGTGTGTGTTTGTGTATTGCCGGATGGTTGGGAAGGAAACATAAAGCATGTGTTCTGTGTTTTTGACATGGGATGAACTGTGTGGCAAATCAGGCATGGCATTGGGAATAGTTGGTATACTGTAAACCAGGGGATGTCAAACTGATTTTTGTGCCAGGCCACATTGGAGTTACGTCTTCCTTTGGAGGGCCGTTAGTAACTGTCATAATGGCCCGTTATGACAGTGAAACCACATAAATGTTTGTCTCATTGCACTATTACTTGTACACAATAAAGTAATGGATTACTCGTTTTGAAATCAGTCAACTATCATAATTTGCTCAATTATTGTTCAAGTGACTGGAAACAGGGTCACAAAATTATTGCAAAATTTCAATGTTATTTATTACACGTGCCAATTTGACATTTCAAAACAGATTTTAGCAAGGATCATGCAAGTTGACACACACGATTCGCATTCACGAGCCACCTAAAATGACGTGGGGGGCCGGATCTGGCCCCCGGACCTTGAGTTTGACGCCTGTGCTGTAAACAAAACAAGAAAAAACATTAACTCAATTGCTTAAAAAATAATAATATGCAAAATGACGGGAATGCAAATGATGACATTACGCGTTATTGAGACACAGATATCCAGAAAGAGAGAAAAACTAAAAACTCAAAATGGTGAACAGTGCGCCAGTGTGTGTGGCAACCCTCTAGATGCTTCGGCCTTATTTTCTGTTTTTAGTGATTGGTGCTGTATTGATGAACTCCACTAGTGTATGGAGCACCAATCCTTATTGGACGTGCAATACGTTGGCGGTTTGGTTGCGTTCTAGCATGGTTGGGAAAAGACGTTCCCCTCGTTCCTGGCTGACATCCTGGTGGATCCTTTACATCTCCATGCGATCTTTGCACGGCGGACGCGGCGCCGTGGCAAACACGGTGGCCAGCTAGCAAAGCTAAAAAGGGAGCTAAAACACTTTTCGCCCCTGCTCGCTCTGAAACGCACAGATGTTGTGGCGCTTTCAGGACCCTTTCGACTCCTGCTTGCTCCCGATCATCGGCTGTGTTGCCCTCCGTGCATCCTCCGATGCGGAATGGAACTGAAAGAGTTACGCATCCCTGCTGCTCCCACAAGGATAGCGTTATTAAACACCACGTCATTGACGAACAAAACGTTTATTCTTCGGGAGCTATTTCTTTCCAATGACGTGGATTTCCTCTACCTGAGTCCAAAAGGGGACACTTATCAAGTCTTATTCGGGAAAATCATCATAATCCACGTATTCCATTCAAAATCATCGATTTGCATGTCAACCCCATCAGCCTATTTGCGCAGACTCTTCTCCTACAATGTGCAAGGGAATTTTGCAGTTTTTCATTGACAATACTCCTACAGCTATGGCTCTCATTACGAATGCCACTTTTGACCCCTCTGTCCACGTTCCTTGTCCCACAGTGTTGGATTCCTTTGAGGCGGTTTCCATGACCTTTTTGGAGGATGTGGGTTGCCAAATTAAGCCATCCGGCTCTCATTATGACTCTGTTCCTCCTCACTTCTTTAACGCTCTCATGCCCCCTGTAACCTGATAACATGGTAAGCTGTCCGCTTTAGTAACCGCTGTCCCTGAAAGGGTTAAGGAGGTTCTCTTGAGTATTGGTGAATTGTTTTTTGGCATTATTAACAGTTGTCTGTCTTCTGGTGTATCCCACAATGTTTTAAACATGCTGTAGTACACCCCGTGCTGAAGAAACCTGGCCTTGATCAAGTTGTTCTGTCTAATTTTAGACCCATTAGAGGCTGCGTTTTATTTCTAAAATTCTGGGAAAAGTGGTGCACATGCAGTTAAAATCTTTCTTTGATAAACGTAATGTCATTGAGATTGTCCAGTCAAGTTTCAAGATGATGCAAAGCACAGAATCAGCCCTATTACAAATTTAAATGATATCGTCCAGGCAAATGACACTGGAGACTATGTGTGTATTGTTTTGTTGGATCTAACTGAAGCGTTCAATACGGTACACCGCAAGTGCTGAGTCCCGCTCTGACCCTCTCTCATATGCTGTTCCACAGGGTTGTATTTTGGGGCCCCTGCTGTTTTCACTTTATTTGCTGTCCTTAGGTTCCAGCCTAAGAAAACATGGTATTTCTTTCCACTGCTAGGTGGATGACAGTGAGATCGATGTCCCGTTGAGCAAAATTAGGCGTTTTTTGTTACAGTTGCAGCTGTTGTGAAAGTGCTATATAAGTAGAGATGTATTGTATTTTATTCTTGCTATTTTATGTTATATGTAAAGTGCTTTGTTACAGCTGCAGCTGTTGAGAAATGTGCTATATAAATGTAGTTGTATTCGACTATAATCGGTATGTCAGTCCATTCTGTCTCCAGTTAAAATAGATGCTCAAGGCAAAGTTGGTACTTTTATTTGAGAGTGATTTCGGTGGGCATGTTGCCTTGACTGGTGACTAATCTGTCAGTGGCCATGACATGATAAAAACAAACCTGCTCTGTTGATTCAAATGTACCCAAGGACACTGGCTTGTTTGCTGAAGTAAAAGTTCATTTGATTTGAAGCGAGGACCAAATGTGCAGACCGGCTTTTCTGACTGTCAGTGTTCAGTCAAAACTGACTGTCTTCAGTTGTAATTGAGTCACTCATTAAAAATATTTTACTGTGAACTCAAACTGGGTCCCTTTACACCAGGAGTGCCCAGGTCCGGTCCTTGAGAACCCCTATCCAGCCTGTTTTAGATGTCTTTCTCCTCCAACACACCTGATTCAAACAATCAGCTCATCAGAAAGCTTTGCAGAAGCCTGATCACAATCTTGATTGTTTTAATCAGGTGTGGAGGAGAAGGGAGACATCTAAAACAGAACGGATAGGGGCTCTTGAGGACCACACTTAGGCACCTCTGCTTCATACTGTCATTATTGTGTTACACCTTGATTTGCATTTATGCTTTTGTTGTAGCGTAGGAAGGTCGAGTGTGTCCTTAGACAAATGAAACATGAATGTCTATTTGCATTTGAACTTCTTGACTAGCTTCTAGCATTTACTCTTATGGCATCAGTTATGATGCACGCCCACATACGATCGACATTTGAGCACCCCTGTTCTACAGGGAGGATGATGTCCTCATCAACTATTTAGATGAGATGAGTCTTTATTGCTCTAAGACTAAAGTCTGTAGAACTACAGTACATCTAGATTCCGAATGATTGTTCATACTGGCGTATAATCAATTCCAAAATCTAATTGTAACTAAACAATCACACTGTAACATGAATGAATTTGTCTTTTATATTGATTAGATAAAATGAAAAGAAAACTTGTTGTCACTTAATCATTGACCTCACAATGGGATGCCCTCCTGTGGCCAAACACGCATGTTCCAAACCAACGAGCGCCAATGTCCGGGTATTGCTCAGAAGCTCGCAGCGGGAAGATGGAAAGTAAACTCAGGCGTTACTGTTTTGTTCTGGCCAGTCTTATCGGGTGTCCTAGATCCGGTCCAACCTGTTCTGTTGTATAGTAGTGGTGAAGGTTTGTTTTTGCACAGTTGCTCACCATCCTGGACAATGGTTGAGTCATAGTCAGAGAGCTTTTAAGCATTATTAATTGCTCTATTCACCCTGCTGCCTTCAAAACAGCAGCGGTTAGGCCCCTACTGAAGAAGAGCAAATTAGATCTTAACAACCACTGACCAAGATCAATTCTAGCATTTTATTGTGAAAATTATATATTTTTGTTCGTGCACATTACTTCCCATTAGTCTCTCTCTCACAAAAAAAGTATTTTAAAATATCAAATCAAAAAAAGCAGGTTACTTTTAACCTACGGTAGCGCATGATCTGTGTCACCGGTAGTTGTTAGCAGTCAGTAGCCTGCAATTGCAGCTCGCGATCAGAGCTGTTGCGATATATCTTTTTAAAATTATTATTATTCTCATTCCAAGTTTGTTTGATCTGCTCTTCTCCAATGGCGTTGACAAAGAATGGGAATCTGGAGTATCAGGAGAAACATTTTAAAATGGTTCACATAAGCCACAATAGTGATGTTCTTGCACTTAAGACGCTGCAAAAGTGCGTCCCATGCCTGTGCGTCAGGTTTCTAATAAGACAGGCAATGATTTCCTTTTTGTAAACTCTTGTATCTACTTTTTTCAGTTTCATTCATGTTTGGGGCCGTTATGGCTGTTGCTCCTTATGGCACGTGCTTGTGTGCGTTCACATGGGTGAGTGCGCAGTAACGGTCGATCGCGGGACATTGATTGATTGAAAAGTAGATCTTCGGTCAAAAAAGGTTGGGCACCCCAGAAGGATCAGAGAATTGTTTTTGGAATGTGTATTGTGTGTAAAGTGACACCTTTGCGATTTCTTCTAGGAACTTTACTACAAGAGGATGCAAAGCAAAGAAAAGTTGAAAAGGGAAAAGATGGATAATCTGAATCAGGTGAATCAGATTATTTAAGCAGCAAACTGCTTATTTTACACAATGCTCATATTTAATCAGTGTGGTACCTCATTGTTAACAAGCAGGCCTGAGGATTTCACAGTAACGATCGTTACCGGGAGCTTGTCGTTTCCGTGGGATCATTTTTACGTCCCGAAAAGTCGTTTCCCATAAAAATCACCGCGCACTAGTAGGGGGGGGGGGGGG
>CAAKHF010014505.1:20973-59584 GCA_901007745.1 Hippocampus kuda
AGATAGTGCGCTGGTGTTTTAGTGCGCCGACGGTGGATTGAGATGGCGGCAAAAAAAAAAAAAAACACCAAAAGGTGTTTCACTTATGACGTTTAAGAAATGCGAATGTCAGTCGGATTTTTCATCCGAATCCTCCGAAGAAAGGCGTATCACGAAGATCACGTGTGATGTACGCAAACAAACACTAAAGAGAGATTCGACGGAAGGCACGATTCCGAGGCAAGTATTGAAGTTGGTCATTAGATCTAAAGGCTAATCGCTTTAAAAATATGATGAAACAGTCTTAGTGATTCTATAATTTACTAGTTGTTGACATGGTAACTTTATTAATAAAACATTCGTCACAAAGGTATAGTAATAACTGTCGGTAAGGCCTAACGTTGACATATGGTAGATTCTTTAGTCAAATTGACAGTAGATGACACAGCGCGTTGTCTTGGGGTTGCAAAGAGGACGTCAAGCCATGTCAATACGATATACAGTACAATACAATACATCCTGATTTATATAGCGCTTTCACAACAGCTGCAGCTGTAACAAAGCGCTGAACAAAACAGTTAACATAAAGTAAATTAATAAACACAACATACACACACACACACAACACGGACAGTTGTCCAATCCTGACCACATCTCCCTCATATGCTTTGTTGTTTAAAGCAGTTTGAAATGATAGAGGAGAGAAAAGTGTCCTTTCACCAGTGGATCAGCGATGTCATGCTCAAAATGTGCACATATCGGCTACAAGCTAAATTTGAAAGTCAACAAGAAGCTGTAGCATCCATTGACGAAAAAAAGAGATTGATTCACTTCTCCTGTCCCATGTAAATCCATTTCAGTTCCAAGTGGCGACTCTCAGCTCCAAATATGCATCGGCGCTCCGCGCCGACGCTCCTCTCTCTCTGGACAAATGTAGAACCAAACAATACTCGATCTTTTTTTAATGATTCATCACATGATTTTAATAATTCAATTCCTATTACATGATTTTGGATGAATAAAGGGGGTGAGTAGCCACTAATATGTTTATTTACATAAATACACACACACAAGTATAATCATATCCGGTTTACCTGTGGCCCATGATATATAACCAGGACTGACTATTGTGTATTGATGATTACTAGTAAATTAATCTTTGCAGCGTGAGACTGGAAAAAAAATACGCTGATATTGTGGTATGCTGTATTCGTGATGCCAGGTGAATATATTAAAAGTGTTAACATATTTTGATCCATTTATTTTATTGAATAAACCTGGAGTACACAGCTGCTGATTTAATTATGTTCATTGTTAGTGCATAGTTTACCCTTTAAATTTTATACTTTTGAATATCAGAATTCTTGACAATGAATATCAGTCAAAATAGAAAAATTTGTTCCCATGGTGAATGTTTACGGAACCCAAAATTAAAGTTACCGTGGTTTCCCATTAGGTGATCCAACGGAACCGAAAAACGTTTTCTGTGAATTTCTGGAATCCTCTGGCCTGACAAGCATTGTTAAAACTAAATTAGCAGAACTGTCTTGCCATTTTGCCACTTTGACTCTGTTTCACTTACACTTTGTTCCACAAGATGCTACTACTCCCCAAATCACATTAGTATGTCAACTAATATGATGTGCGCGGCTGTCCCATTTGCATTGCTGTAGTGTAAGAAGAGGCTGAGGGTGTGTGTGGCGACATGCAACAGGGCTGACTACTCAAAATTGGCCCCGATCATGTTTGGGATCAAATCCCACCCTGATGACTTTGAGCTGGATGTAGTTGTGCTCGGTTCGCATCTCATCGATGATTACGGGTAAGATACACACACAACCTACCATATACACCTAAAATGAAGCTATGCGGTATATTTTCTTGTGCACTAACTACACAACAGACTGTAAAAGATACGTCACCGCTCACACCAGCCTTTAAGAAGTACAGTGGACCCCTTCGAGTTGAGGGAGTAGGAACCGAGCCTAACTGCAAAAATCACATTTATGCCAACAATTGATGCTACTCTTAAAGTGATTCTAATTTCCTGTATTAATTCGAGTGCCACCTGTGCTGTGCCTACGTATGACCCAGTAAGTAGTTTGTATTTGACGCTGAATGGCTGTCGCCAGTGTGACACCGCAGAAGTAAAGATGATGATCTGACGGTCTTAAAATAGTGGTGATGAACTATAATTTAGCATTGACGGAAGCGTGGTTAAAATAATTTGGCACGAGATGGGCAAAAACAGTTTTCTCTCTTTTCCCGCATTACAGGAAATCACGAATGGGCAAGCTTTTATTTAAATCATGGAGGCAGGGTTCCAAACTAATCCACGGCTAGGTGGATTCGTCATTGCCTAACCGCAAATATGCAAGGGTCCACTGACCACCACAGCCATTTAAACATTGCTTTCTGCCTGTGTCATAGGAACACTTTTCGTATGATTGAGCAAGATGACTTTGATATCAGCTCCAAACTGCACACAATTGTTCGAGGGGAGGATGAGGCAGCCATGGTGGAGAGTGTTGGGCTTGCTCTGGTCAAACTTCCAGATGTCCTACAAAGATTGCGCCCGGATCTTGTCATTATCCATGGAGATCGTTTTGATGCACTGGCTCTAGCAACTTCTGCTGCACTGATGAACATTAGGATACTTCACTTAGAGGGAGGAGAGGTGAGAAGGAATTGAATGAATAACTAAGGGGGCTTTTAATAAGCTAATGGTTGTCCAACTTCTTACCAAAATAATTCAATGCTTTCCAAGTACAGTACTACCATCATGAGTTACATTGCAATACAGTAGCGTAGTAGGCCAAAGTGTTAATAAAAAAATAGGCAGAGGTTTTATTCATAATTAATATTCTTGTCTGGAAGCAAAACATTGTAACGTTATATTAAAGAATGGTTCACAAATTTTTAAGAATATGAAAACAGCTGTCTGTAATTAATGAATCAATCCAAATGTATTCACATAAAAATGAATAAAAAGATTCAAATTAAACTTTTAAACAAGCTGTATGTGCAGTTACAAATAAGTAAGAAATAAGTCATCCTTCTGCCAGCGCAGTCTCATCGACCATTGACATTTGTTGTGATGCCCTGGCAATATTTCTGGCACTGTTTCTAGCAACTTCCACATCACGATTGAATTAAAATACCTGACCTTGAGGGAGTTTCTTTTCATTTCACTATTTAAAACTTAAGCATGTGAAATAATGCAAAACCCTTAAAACCTGCTATCTTAGGACATCCGTCATGAATAAAACTCACTTGTTGGGGTGAAATGAATATAAAATGAATATAATTTATTTTCACTTTTCTATAGTTACAATTGAGGTTTTAACATTTTGTTCTGGTGTACATTGAACATGACGTGAAGTCTCGTCTTGGCTCACTTCCCAGGTGAGTGGCACAATTGATGACTCAATCCGCCACGCCATCAGTAAACTGGCCCATTATCATGCCTGCTGCACACGGAGGGCAGAGCAACACCTCATTTCCATGTGTGAGGACCACTCTCGAATCCTACTGGCTGGCTGTCCCTCCTATGACAAGCTGCTGTCACCTCATAACTCGGAAGTCTATTTGGATATCATCAAGAGCTGGTTGGGTATGTCAGACACACTAGATATACTGTAACTGTCAGGGTTCCGACACAAGTTTTGAAAAGTATGGAATTTGATTTCTTAAATTTCAAGGAATAGAAAAGTATGGAAAACATTTTATGGAAATATATTCATGTTTACAAGACTCCGACAAGAGCCTTGATCTCTTAAAAAAAAAAAGAATTTTACAAAGTGAACATCCATCCATCCTTTATCCAAACTGCTTATCATCACGAGAGATTGTTTTTCATAAAAGTCTGGAAAAATAATCGAATTTTGAAATCTCACGTGTGTAAGAACCCTGAACTGTTGTAAGACAGCAGTAGAAAGTCACACACCAACCAAGTTAGGTCATTCTTGTTTTTTTTTTTTTGTTGTTGTTGTTTTTTGTTTTTAATACATTCTGCAGGAGACAACGTGAAGGATCATGACTACATTGTGGCTTTGCAGCACCCAGTCACCACTGATATTCAGCACTCTATCAAGATCTATGGACTCATGTTGGACGCACTTGTCTCCTTCAATAAAAAGACCCTCATCCTCTTTCCCAACATTGATGCCGGTTCGTATTGGAAGGTTATTGTGCATTATATTTTCTTGAGTATTTTTTTAACCTTTTAACAGTTTCATAAAACAAAACATGTTTGATTATGTTTCAAAAAACAAATGTGCCAAATCCCTTGTCAGGGCTTGAGAATCACTGACGTTTTCCTACACAAAACACTTTGAAGCATAGCTTGGTTTGTAGACTGGGGGCACAGGCATACTGGAACAGTAAAGAACCGGAATTCCCTAAACACATTCCACACTATAGGAAGTATTGAATTGTCCAGTTTGTCCGATATGCTGATATGGGTAGGACCAAGGGGGTCTAGCTCAATCTTTTGATCATATATTTGATACATTTTGTGATACTGATGGCGGCGCAAGCACTCGCAGCGGCTCCTCTTGCTTTATGTTGTATTGAGAGGGAAGAAATTTTATCTGTGCATACAGCACATTTGACAATAAAGTTGTACTTGACTTGACTTGACTCACCCTGTATACAGGAAGTAAGGAAATGGTGCGTGTCATGAGAAAAAAGAGCATTGAGACACATCCCAACTTCCGGGCAGTGAAGCACATTCCCTTTGAGCAGTTCATCCAACTAGTGTGCCACGCCGGCTGCATGATCGGAAACAGCAGCTGCGGTGTGCGAGAGGCCGGGGCCTTTGGCACACCAGTAGTCAACCTGGGAACAAGACAAACAGGCAGAGAGACAGGTGAGAACGCCTCGATGTGAATGTGGGTCTCTAGCGGCCCCTGCTGTCCATGTTTTGCTGACCATTTTTCTACTGGACGATCAAATGTTAATAGGTTGTTCGACTTCAAAATTTGAATTCCCCCTTTGCTAGGTGAAAATGTTCTACATGTGAGGGATGCTGACTCGCATAATAAGATCTACCATGCTCTGCAGCTGCAGTTTGGAAAGCGATACCCTTGGTAAGACTACGTTTTTACTGAAAACAGCAGTCCCCAGTCTGTGTTCGAGAATATGTATCATGCTTAGAACCCTGGACCACTTTACAATCACATCTGGTATTAGTGCTGAGAGTTTAACTATATATCTTCCTCCACAGTAGTACTGCAGCAATGATAAATGGTTACACTTTTATTAAATATTCTAATTGAACTTTGGTGACAGTGACAATCAGAAAGTCATCAAAAATTCTTTCAGCACAGGCAAACATGTTTATTATTTTTTTAGAAATCCAAATCCGGATTACAATTGCTGTACAGCAGCAATGTACTTCATTTCAGTACTGTGTTTCCATTTTAGTATATTCTAATTACTTGGATAACTGCATTATTTGATGTCAAGCTTCACCCAATTGTTCCGCCGACGCGCCTGCCAGTGAAACGCAGTTTGCGGCAAAAAGTAAACCATAGGGGAAAAAAACAATAATTGTTCATTCATTGTATGCTCATATTTTTATTGTTTAATAAAACCCTTGCTTCTTTCTCTGGGTTCAACCTGTGGGAAAAAAATACACTAAAATTGCTCTATAAAGTTATAAAATCCCTCCTCAAATGAAGTCATTGATTTGCAGAACTGCTCCATAAAGAAAAAATATATATTTCGAGCCTTGATGTTTACGTACACAGATTGGTGTTATTATTATTTTTTAAGTGGCTAATGTTAAGAATATGCTAATTCAGTGTCAAAACTGCATAATAGGGCAAGAAAACTTTAAGTTGATTTGAAACGAATGCCACACCCAGTATGAGGAAGACCAACCTCCATCAAGGGCTTCACTTCAAAGGCTTTGCATTCACTCAGTTTTCTTCTCAATGTTCCAACCTTTCCAGTTCTAAGATCTATGGTGACGGAAACGCAGTCCCTCGCATTGTTAAATTCTTACAATCCATTGACCTGAATAAGCCCCTTCAGAAGACTTTCTGCTTCCCTTTGGTGAAAGACTCCATATCCCAAGACATTGATCACATCCTGGAGAAACAAAGTGCTTTGGCTGTGGACCTTGGCGGGACCAACCTCAGAGTAGCAATCGTCTGCTCCCAGGTGAGTTGCTCAGCCTCATCTTGACTAGACCCTTATTACTTTTAATTGATTCTCTTTCTGCCCTGTCCAATCAAGGGAATTGTAGTGAAAAAATATACTCAACCGAATCCAAAGACCTTTGAGCCCAGGATGCAGCTCATATTGAAAATGTGTGAAAATGCCATGCAAGATGCAGTGTCTCTCAACTGTAGGATACTTGGTGTTGGTATGAAACAATAGTATACAGCACTATATGGAGAAAAAAAAAAAGATCAAATGAGTTTATGCTGTGGGTAAATAAAAACGACCTAATTCTGTCAAATGTTTCCATGATAGGAGTATCCACTGGCGGACGCGTAAATCCACAAGAGGGTGTGGTACTGGACTCAACAAAGCTAATCCGGGAGTGGACGTCTGTGGATTTGAGGACACCCATCTCAGATGCCTTTCACCTGCCCGTCTGGGTGGACAATGACGGTAACTGTGCAGCCTTAGCCGAAAGGAAGTTTGGTCATGGAAAAGGAGTGGAGAACTTTGTCACTGTGATCACAGGAACAGGTGAGTTGCCCAAGTGTTTACTCACTCATTTGTAAAGACTCAGAAGAGCTGCTTTAAAGCAGGTAAAATAGAAGAAGTTGAATAACTTCAGATTTTTTTGTCGTTAGTGATCAGGTGATGAAGATAACAATGATGTAAAATAATGGATGACTTCATGAATTATTTTTGTCCGATGTCAACTCGCTGTGTGAGCCTTCAAACACACGCTTGGTCACTCACTGCCTGCCGTCCGCCATTGCAGAGGCCCCAACCCCCAAATAGTTCTTCCAATCACATTCGGACAGTTAGTTATCCAATTACATTCAGATGACTTTTGGGAATCCTAATCAGTCGGAATTTGTAAAACAATCACATTCGGACAGTTAGTTATCCAATTACATTCAGATGACTTTTGGGAATCCTAATCAGTCGGAATTTGTAAAACTCAATCACCAGTTCATGTCACAACACTGCAGGGTTGCTTGGTGTTACAGTATTTATTAATTGTATATAAAGTGGACCACCGCTATTCGCAGGTGATATGGACCAGGACAGCACGCGATTGGCGGTAGTCCGCATATAACTGACACCTATTGAAATGCATTGGAAATGTTTTTTTTGTTTTGTTTTTTTTAACCCATGAAGTCTTCAAAAATGCAAATGAATTCCCCATACACATTTTCTACAAAAAAAAACAACAACAAAAAAAAAACGGGGTTGTTTGCCACCAAAACACAAACAAAAAATAGATCTATGTGTCTCTCTACTCCGCGACATACTGTACCTACTTTTTCACTTCAGAGCAGTTTTGCTAATTAATGATTTCATTTGAGGAGCAATTTTTGCAAGTTATTCTCAGGGACCTGAAGCAAGGGTTTCAAAAACTACGGGGGAGTTGAATGTAGGGTTGCAGATATTGAATGTTTTAGTCTTCCAAGCATCGGAATGAAAAGTAATTAAATTGAATTATCAAATGTTAAGATAAACTATATTTTTGCTTGATTAAAGAGCAGTTATTAATGTAACAGAAAAAATAACATATTACACTTCATAACAAATGACCAATTGTTTTCCTTTTTTATAGCGTTGCACAATATATATTTTTTAA
Source organism: Hippocampus kuda (assembly GCA_901007745.1). Taxonomy (NCBI): domain Eukaryota; kingdom Metazoa; phylum Chordata; class Actinopteri; order Syngnathiformes; family Syngnathidae; genus Hippocampus; species Hippocampus kuda. The sequence goes on from CAAKHF010014505.1 coordinate 28,745, forward strand.
TGCCGATACTGATGAATTCCTGTTTCTCACCACCAATACCGATAACAGATAACTTAATACAGTATTCATTAAAAAAAAAAAGAATTCGTAATAGTTAACTGCATGAAACAAACACTCAGATTTATCCAAACCAAATATGACACTAAAATAACAAAAATCCGAAACCGATTTGTTTCTTGAATTGCACCTTTGTTTTTCAATTAAACACTTCTTATTATAATTTATTACACACACACACACACACACACACACACACACACACACACACACACACAGACACACACACACACGTGTGATTGTGTTACGTAATTGTTGAAATTGCATTGACACAGTAAATGTAGTTTAATCCTACTCATTTGCAATTTTGTACTGTGCAAGGCATTGGAGGAGGGATTATCCAGCACAATGAGCTGATCCATGGCAGCACTTTTTGCGGTGCCGAACTGGGTCACATCATGGTGTCATTAGATGGACCTGAGTGTTCATGTGGAAGCCAAGGATGCATTGAGGCTTATGCTTCTGGACTGGCCCTGCAGAGAGAGGCCAAGAAAATGAATGATGGTGGGTGAAAGTTTGAATCTATCTCATTATTGAATGTTGTGAGGCTTCTGAAATGTTCAGCATTTGCCCATTAGCAATACAGCGAGAAAAGTGAAAGTGCAGACCCTCAACAAGATTTGCGTTCTTCATCATTTGCAAAGTCAGTGAGTGAACTGCTGCAACCTGGAATCTTAATAACTAAATGTTTCTTCCATGTCTCCCTTCCTTGTGACTCCAAGGTAGCAAAATGGAATAAGATCTTACATCAACATAAATCATATGTTGACAGAAATTTGACAGCGTCAAAATTTAAAACAGTTAAAGTACATTTTTTTTCCTTGTATTTTAATTGCTTCCAAATGGAGGTCATACTTGGGTGGAATTTGGCATGACATTACACCCGTACATACAAATAAGATCCTAATTCAGCAAGATTAAAATCTGCGAACTACTGTTATGTTTTTCAGATGAACTGCTTAAAGGGGAAGGGTTGACTACGAAGCTCTCTGAGCCCATCACTGCTGCTCACCTCATCAACGCAGCAAGACTGGGGAACGCCAAAGCTGTCGCTGTTCTCAACAAGGGTCAGTACCTAAATGAGCACATAATACACATGACAAAAAAAATGCAATGGTTTCCTGATTTACAAAGTAATCTCATTATAGCCATCAGTTGTTGTGGGATAGGAGTGTGTGTTGTAAGCAAAGTTAGTATCCATTCCTCAAAATGTGGTGTTGTTTTTTTTTCTCTTTCTCTGTAGCCTCCACAGCACTGGGTGTGGGCATTATCAACATCCTTCATACACTCAACCCCTCACTTGTGATCCTATCCGGTGTCTTAGCCTCGATCTACGAAGAACCAGTGAAGCACCTCATTGCTAGTAGAGCTCTCTTACCAGCTCAGAGCACGAAGGTGGTCACGTCAGACTTGGAAGAACCTGCTTTACTAGGGGCTGCGAGCATGGTGTTAGACTATGCTACAAGAAGGACTTATTAAAAGGATTTGCAGTCCTTGTCTCTTGATTTACGAACATTCTAAAGTTCATTCATTCATCTTCCGAACCGCTTCATCCTCATTAGGGTCGCGGGGGGTGCTGGAGCCTATCCCAGCTGTCTTCGGGCAGTAGGCAGGGGACACCCTGAATTGGTTGCCAGCCAATCGCAGACATTCTAAAGTTGTTCCCAGGATATGTTAGTATTTCCACATTTAGTTTATTTAATTGAAAAATGTATTTACTTTTTGCTGTTTGGCGATATGTGTTTATGAAAGTGGAAAAAAAATTCCACTTGTTGACAATTCTCATCCATTCCAAACTAATGGATAGCCGGATTCTTGCGTGGATAATCCATTGTGTATTCTTCAATCAGATCAAATCTTATTAGATTTCCCTGGTTTAAAAAAAAAAAAAAAAAAAAAGCAGTTAAAAAAATGTTATACACACACACACACGCACACACACACACACACACACACACACACACACTATATATACATACACACACATGTGGGCACAGGATAACCGCCTACTTATTTTTCAATATTTTTTGGGGAGGGGGGGAGAAAAACAATTTTGCAAACACACCGGTATTTTTTTTAATTGTGTGTCTTTCATTTCACTTATTTGTTAACCCATCAGTTTTTGTTTCAATTTTAATGAGATAAAAATAACAATGTGTGTTCTCATTTTTTTCTTGACTTCCAAAAATATTGATAAATGACTTTGGCAATAATGCTAGATTAATTAGCATGAAAACATACACCAAGCGTGAATTGGCTAGGTATGTCAAAGAATTAGTGTGTTTAAAAAAAACATGTTTTTCTCATGACCAAATTTTTCGCTGTTTCTCCATTGCTTCTTCTTTCACCTTTCTACAAATGTTCATATTCTACTGAGATGATAACGATATAAAATCATAGTTTCATTCTATGTATTTGTATTTCATATCAATCATTCTTTGAAGACTTGGAAATACTGATATCCTAGTTGGTGGTCTCAAAGGCTTCAGTGATCCATCCATCCATCCATTCTCGAATCCGCTTGACCTCACAAGGTGCGCGGGCGTGCTGGAGCCTATTCCAGCTGTCTTCGAGCAGTAGGCAGGGACACCCTGAACTAGTTGCCAGTCAATCGCAGGGATTCAGTGGTAATTAGCCTAAAATGTTAATAAATTAATTCATAAATTATTGGCTCAACACTGTTGTGACTGAAACTTAATACTTTTGCTGCTACGATGGAAATGGCTGCATTGTATGATTCTTTATAATGGGCTTCCAATGTACTTTCATTTTTGTGTGAGTTTGCGTGTTTTTGTCTTGGCTTATGATGGCCCAAGGAAATACACAATGAATGTTACATTTCAAGCACTTACCTTCTACCTTCAATGTAGCAATTTAACAATGCTGCCGCAATCACACAATTATCGGTGTGATGGTCGACCAGTATGGAGCTCATGTCATGAACCACACTGTCTTACTCAAGGACTAGGACACCAGCGGGATGAAAGCAGAACTGGGCGTTGGAATCAACATTTTTGACCATTGTACTGCCTCTGCCATGTCCTATTTTACACAATCACATACACTCTATACTTAAATAAAGAGAATATTTGTCAGGTGTGTGGTGATTGATTTATACTGTACTGTTTTTCTCCTTGATAATCCCGAAACACATTTTGTAACATGATCATCTCATTTGCAGACAGGTTGAAAAAGAAACTTGGTACTTGAGTCATGCGGTGCCTTCCACCTGAACAATATGACACTGTCGGGGCAGTTAAATATTTAACCACTGTGACTTTATTCTTGGGCTTGAGCTCAATTGTTTATGGCTTTTCACCTCGAGTATTAAGAATGGGCTAAATCTGCAAAATTGAATGTGAGTTCCAGTTTGACATGCCAATCTGCGGGGGCATTTGTATGCAGTAGGCTTAAATGTAATTAAAGCAGGAAGTAATGCATGAATTATTAATTTTATAATGAATTATAAGTTTCATAAAACATTTTCTATCACAAATTTCATAGAAATAGGCGTGTGGTTGAGCATAAATAATAATTTGGCTAAATAGTAGTGGAACAGATGATTATGTACTTCCTGGCTTTGATCGTACAAGTATTGAAGAATGTGTTTTTATTTTTTCATTGAAGTTGTGACAGCACGTACAGGTCACGAGCACTGTATCGGGGTGGGCATTCGTATTTGATTGGAGACTGGTTGAAGCAGGGCTTTTTCAATTGGTTCTTGATCCAATCAATCATTTTTCATGGCTTTTCATTTGCTACCAGTCCGTTTCCGGTTGTTGTTGTTTTTTTTAATAAGCTCCGTTTTTTTTCTTGTGTCTTTCTCTTTCAGCTAACCGCTCTTTGACCGTTACCTGCACTTGCCGAAGATTTCTACATTTCCGCCAGATAAAAAGACAATATGGATGATTTTGACATGCTCAATGCACCCGCTGCTGGAAACGGCGTCGGCTCAGAGGAGGACCCTGCTGCGGCGTTTTTGGCCCAACAGGAGAGCGAAATCGCGGGGATTGAAAACGACGAAGGCTTCAGCATCTTAGACGGTGGAGATGTCCCTTCGTCACTGGGAGATTTTAACGGTCGGTGACTGCTGCAGTCAGTTGAGGATACTTTGCTCTTACATCCTTGATAACATTTGACCAGTTGTTTTCTTGCAGTCAGACATTAGCATAGATCCGAAATTATTTTTAGTCTACGATTTTGTTTATCCCGGTCACAGCTAGCTGTGCTAAGCTAACCTGACCCCTAACAACACTCTCCTGTAACATAAGAAGAAAAAGAAGAATACAATCACATACATAAAACACTGCGAAAGAGAGAAACATTAATCATGACTGACGTTTTAATGGCATTGTGTAAAATTGAATGTCATGAATGAATGAATGAAGCTGTGTGACTTCAGGGTTTGCTTGCCAACAAGAGGACGACGATGTCGCCTCGACATTAACGTCCCACTGGCTATACTAAATATAGACATATTTACGAAAAAAGGCATGTTTTTTTTAGATTTTCCAAAATGAATTATCGTGGAAAATGCCACGTAATCCTTAAATTTGCCTGTCAAAGTTTGCTAAATGTTCTTAGGTCAATTTTGACGAATTTGTACCTTTAGTCTGCTTTCACGGTCCCAAAGTTTCATGTTATATGTATTGTCGTTGAACCTTGAGCCCTTACGGTCATATTATTGAAAGCCTTACATTTAATTGTAGTGGCCCTGGCCTAGGTCTTCAGGTTTTTTTTCCCTTCATCATTGAACTTTGTACTTAACTGGTCATATTTCTGCAGAGGTGATCTAGGTTTTAAAGAACACTCACTGTCTGCTTGAATTCTAATGCAACCTTTCTTGCTGTCTTCGTAGATGGTGCTGTCAATGGAGAGTTCCATGGGGTAATTAGTCTTTATATTATTTTGAGATTATCACATCTACGTCTTTTTTTTTTATTCTTGATTCTTAGTTTGCAACGTCAGATTAGCAAAGCTTTGATAGTTTAATGTCAGACTTTTTTTAATTACTCAAATTTTAATTGTTCATCAGAGTTAAATCCCAAAAGTAAATTTGAAAATCTACCCGCCAACTAGGTGAATCATGAGGGATGGCACCATTTGGAAGTTTATGTTTATGAGGGAAAGATTTACTTTCACTCTCATAAGGTAAAACCTATACTGCTGTATGTACTTTCAGAAACTTTGTTCTAAATCATCTGTCTGCTAGAACCTTCCCGATTTCCCTTTCCTGTGCTGTCATTGCAACATTGCTGCCTTTTGCAATGTCAGGACTTCCTTTGGCCTGTAAGAGAAGAACAAGAAATGGCATGGATATAGTTTTTAGAGAAAGCCAACAGCGTACATTTTGAAAAATGCACTGATGCAAAGGGACAAAAACTGCAAGAATGAACTCTGCCACTCTGAGGTGGTGATCAGAACTGTAAGAGATACCGGTTATCACTCCGATGTCTGTAATGTTTCTTAGGAAAGCAACGGCCCATCTGATGCCTATGCAGCAATTTCCAACGCAGATCGCCTGCAGGCAGAACCTGAAAGTCTTCGCAAGTGGAGGGAGGAACAAAGAGAGAGACTGGAGATGCTTGGTAAGCACAGAAGAAGAGCAGCTCAATTACATCACGTGGTGTGAGTTCCAGCCTAGGTGTGTGGAATTCAGTGGAACACTTAAAAAAACAGCAACAAGGGACACTTTATCCTCAATGCCAACTTGTCAGTTTTGCACTAAAGAGAACCAAATTATTGCATTTAACCCTTTCAGGGACAATGGTTACTACAGTGGACAGCTTGTCATGTTTTCAGGTTACAGGGTGCACGAAAGGGTGAATCAACTGAAACCGGATTTTGATCTGTGTTGAACTGTATTGGAAAACAAATAGTTGGGGCAGAAAAAAGTTTAACCAAAGGTTGATTTGCGTGCAGGGTATGTATGTAGCTCTGTCAGTAACCCTATTAAGGTGTGCTAAATGTGCTCATTTGTCGTTTTTCCACTAACGCGGTTCCATATGGAGCCTTGCTTGGCTCAGAGTGGTCACTTTTCTGTTAGATTTTTTTGGGGGGCCGAGCGATTACAATGTAGCCGCTTTTCAGAAGCATCTTAGAGGTGGTTCAAAAGAGCAGGCCGTCTGATGCCAAGTGGGGCTGCGTCCTCACTCTCATCTAATTGACTCACAACGATGCAGCAAGGAACTCTGCTGCTCACGCCCATTTACTAGTTTTTTGACGAGCTAATTAATAAGCCCTCGCATCCATTGCGGGCTATTGGAGCAGCCTAAGCGGCTGTGAGAGGGACTTGACCCGAAAGAGAGAGCAAAAACCAGGCAATGGCTTGGACAAAAATGAATATTAAAACATTGATTAATTTTGAGTGGGACTAGTGTTGGTATACATCAACCTTCAAAAACATATTTGTAGATTACTGTAAGCAGGCCAGGTTTCCAGATGCTTCATGAGCTGACAGAACAGCTGTGTACCATATTGACCATGCTCAGCAGCTTCAAATCTTTTGAGTCCTACCATGTAATGGTATTGCACCCGGATTACAGGTTTTCATCGACTGGATCTCTTGTTCATGGCTCCAATCTTCCCATCATGTACCTTGTCCATGAAGGTCCCCATATCACTTGGTTCCTCCTCAGGGAAGGGATGTCTCGTAATTTGCTAATAAAGTGGCAGCATTGATAAGATGGTCTGCACAGATTGCTTTGTCAAGAACCAGTCCATTCAGGACATTGTTGGCACTGAATAGGTCAGATAGGTGGATTACCTCTAGTATTCCAGAATCCTCTGTTATATGACCCGAGGAGTCAAAGTCGGACTGAAGCAAGTGAAATCCTCCCAAACGTTGCAGATTTTTCAAGGGTCTGGTAAAATGACCTTTCTAAATCTGATCTCTCTGCGCTTACCTCCCTGGCCAGATGATAATTCTCGCAAGCAAGAGACTGAATGGAAGACCAAGGCCAAGGTGGAACTTGAGGAGTGGCATGCCAGGCAAAACGAGCAACTGGAGAAAACCAAAGCTAATAACAGGTACAAAGATTGCTTCCATCTCGAGTGAACTTATTGGTCATAATATAACTTCTATGTCAACAATAAAACCACGGGTTAAAATATCAATTTAAGTATGACTCAGGCCATAAACAGTAGTCTGCTGATTACAAATTTGACCTTGGTTTTTTTTTCCTCGAGCGCCTCAATCAGGTTTTCAAAATACTGTAATAATATGTTTAGTCATATTTACAAAACACTAATGTAGAAAACCAAAGGCAGATGTAACACATCTCGTTAATATCCTAATACACACAGATGTATACTTTATGTACAGTAATGTGTATGATATATGTAGGGGGAACTTTTCACCTTCGTAAGTGTAAGAAGTGTTGGCGTACAGTTAATGTGCGGTCCTTAGTTGATTTTGTCAGGGTAATGCAGCGTTGCCTTAAGATTCGAATGTATTGTGTGTTCACTCACGTGTTTTTGAAGAGAAGACTTTTTTTTTTTGTCTTGAGTGATAGATGAGTGCACTTGAGACCCCCCACCGCTAGGTAGCGCCAGCGCACTTGACAACATCCATCCACCATCCATTCACTTTCGTGTCCTTGCAGTGGAAGGATGATGTCAGTTGGTGGCAATAATGTGCCATTAAGCTGCGTTGCCAAATGCCAATTCACGCCACAGAAAAAGGGCAAGGAAGGGCAAGCCATTAGGTAGAGGTGTGCTCACATTTTCCATGCTTGTCGGCTTTTGGAGAGCAAATGTTATTACTGTGGTTTTATACAGGACTATACTAGTGAGTGCAATCAATATTTATGGGGGGGGGGGGTAAAAAAAACAACAACCTTAGAAAGTTGGTTGGTATTAATTGCCTTTCTATTTCTATCAATGGGGAAAGATGATTTCTGGTTTGAAGATACAAGTCTGGTCGCAGAAAAATTAAGCTCTCATCTGAAGGCACCATTGCAATGTAATGAATTTGAAATTATAATGGATACTATATAAAATACTATGGTGTGTGTATCTAAATAGATAGGTGTTCGTGTGCGCGTGTATCAATGTCCTGTGAACAGTCCGGCTGTAATGTTAAAATTAAATTGTTCGGGAAGTTTCTTGGTTTGCAGCATTTTGTAACATTAGACATTGTATATCATTTTGGAACTAAAGTTGTTTTGTTGTTGTTGTATTTTAATACAAACACTAGGTTCTGGTGAACGTCTATAGCATGTGAATTTTTTTATTTACCGTGGGACGATCCTGGATCACTTTGGAGAGGAAAGAAATTGCGTGTTTTTCATTGGAAATAATGGTTAATCCCGATTAATTTATTGCTTGCTTGTTTGAAAGAAATCACATGGAAAGAGGAATTTAATATCATTTGCATATGGAATCACAATGTTAAAGGGGGAGGGGGGAATCGAGATGGGATTTTTCTAAATTGGTTAGCAGGAGAACATTTTGACCAAACAACCTAACTAACCACATGACATTTCTGACCAATAAAACTGAGTGTCTTGTGTCCCAGTTCTGGTCTAACCAACATGCCAGATTTTGATTGTCCTGTTGTACTATAACTCTTGTTTCCACCCTCTTCTCTATTTCCCTTGCTCTCTCTTTTCTCTTCTGCCCTCTTGCTGCTTTGTCACGCGGGCGGATGTTTGGCCAGGGTGCTCGATGAAGACTTCTACAAGCAGCCCTTCTCTGAGCTCATTGGTTATGTGTATGTTGCTTCAACTAACATCCTCTGTTCTCATTTTATGCCTTTTTTTCCTTTCCATTTTCACCCACATGGCATCATACTCATCTCATTAGATAGGACATTGTAGTTTGCCATCAGTTTGTATCCCATCCATCATAGCCCAGGAGCATCGCTCGTGTTAAGATTGTACGTTGCGACCGATTCAATCGGCATGTCACACATGAGAGGAATGCAACTGCATGTCGCAACTCACGTTCACACTTTCTGTCGCATCTGTGAAGTCTTTTTTTTTTTTTTTTATCTCTCATTGTGTAATTGTGTGTGCACTTTGTTACTCATTTAAAAAAATGCCTTAGTGGCACTCATTTTTTTTAATTTAGGAATTGAATTGGTCCCTAATGAAATAAGATGTTTTGAAGCAGTTGTGTTACAATACATTAGTATTGTTTATCGGCATTCTTGAATTTTTTTCTCTTTGCTTGGGTTGCACCGTCCTTGCATTCCTTTTTTCCCCCCGCTCCCAAATTTGGAGTGAGTGCATCCATTCAAACCAAATCAAGTCATTGCACTGTCAAATATGAGATTTCCGAGGAGGAAATGCCACATTTACAGAACTAAGAGTTTCACTCAAATATATGTGAAATGAATTAATTGCATTCGACGCCATCGTTTCCACATGGCCATACAAACTTCATCAATGTTCAAACTTAGTTGCTTACCAAAGCAACAGCACCGATTGGGGAAAAAACCCATCAAGTCTCTCCGATTAGTCAGTGTTGACTTCCTCCTCACTGTAAAATGATTTTATGATTCGTTTACAGTGGAGCGCAAGCGACGCAGGTTCATTTTTCAGTCTACCTTTTCCTTCGTGATATTTCTCCGCTTTGCTAGGCCACCCTGTGTGGAAATATGTTAATTGTACGTTCCAAGAAAATGAGGCGCGTTCTTTCACGTATTCACAACTGCTTCAAACAGGACATGCCAGCCAGTCTTTCGACCTGTGCAGCCTTTGCTTTTACTATCTGATGGCTTCAGTGCTCTTTAGCCTGCGTTACGGTGTGCATCCTTATCTGTATAACCAATCCAGCACTGAGCAACATATGATTGGCAGTCATGATTTTAAGTACAGTATAATTGACGATATATATATATATTTTTAATCGCAGTATAGTTTGTAATTTTTTTGTGTGTGTAAACCTACTGGAATTATTACGCATACCTCAATGCAGTGTACGGGGTAAGTGCACAGAATTTCCTGTCTGTGATTGGAACTCGTAGCAAATTGAGATCAAGCATCCACCTAATTTGCTTTAAGTAGCGTAAAGTAGTTGTGCTCATTGTTTTGCTTTGACCAGCCTTTTGAATCGGGTCTCCTTGATCATGAAGACGACAGTGTCCTTGTGGAGCAAACAAATGACAAGCATGAGCTTTCCGGTACGCAAAGTGAAGGCTGCTCACTGATCATGCTGTAACTTTAGAACGGCTAGAAAAAAATCAAGACAGACAGAAATACATAACTCACCTTTTGCATGTCAGCTTAAAACATCTGCAGAGCTCAAATTTAAGTTGTCTTTCATTCTGACCCCCCCCCCTCTTTGTCTCTTCTGAATTCTGACCTGTGAAACTATTTCTTCCTCCTTTCTTTTTCCTCTGCACCTTTAAAGCACACACATTAACCATCCTTGCTACCGCCTAGACCAGTTAAGTAACGAAACACCCAAATGTCCATTTAAGTTCATCTTGCTTTTGTGGTGTGATTTGACAACGTTTTGTGTCTTAGCTCCGTATGCAGTCGAAACCCAGCTTAGTTGATCAGTCGTATGAATTGCCTCTTTTTGTGACGTGCCTCGTGTTCGTTGTGACGGTGACGTTTGATTTGCTCCTCGTCTCCCAGTTTTGCTTTGTGTCATTTGTGTTGTGGCTACAAGTTGTTTTGTTTTAGTCATTGATAGCGCTCAGTGATGGGAGTGCCGTCTGTAGAACTAGCTCAGTAGCATGCAGCCACAGAATGGATTGAAACACTACAATAGCGGTCCACACGTACAAGTTGCCTCGTTTTCTTGGTGGTTGTTCCTTCAGTTTTGAAGGCAAACCTTTCTTTGACAAATACAGGTAACTGCACTGTTATTTTAGGGGAGTCGATTGGGGTCCATTCAAGTTGTTCTATCGTCCCTTTGTGTTTTGTTCTCGGGTGGCCTCTGCTGAACCAGTTGACGCTTAATGCATTTCCATGACAGCACAGTAAATGAAGCTCTTGGCTCAGACTGAAATTGGATTTAAAGATGCACGTGAAAACCAATGAAAACAAATGACTCCTAGCTATGACAATGCCATTTCAAGTTAAGCTACTGCGGCAATTAGCAACGATATGAAACGTGCTGCACAGATCCTCTACCTCGGTTGTCATTTCAAAGTAAGCTTCAAGAAGGCAGTATATGACTTTAAAAAAAAAAGAAGCTTTTTAAATTTATATCATTGTAATTCACCAGACCTGACATGAATGGTAGCGTGTCAAGAACTGCATATCGTCATTCCTGTCGCAAAGTTCATTGGCATTGTCATGTTGTAATGTTTTGTCAAAGGCTGTAACAGCAACGGTTTCGTTTTTATAGTCATGATATGGTACTTGCAGAACACATTGAAGCAGATTTCTTTCTTTTTTTTTCCAGCACGGAAATACCCGATGGGAATGTGTCATGTTCTTTGTTTGCTATGCCCCTCGCGTCTATTCCAATAAAAACAACGTGTCAGGTTTGTTTTTACTTCAAACAACAAACGAGTTTGGGTACATACTTTTATTGACACGCAAAGAAAGTGAACTGCATGTAAACGGACCTGCTGAGCCCAACTCCAAACCTCGACTCTCCACTTGTTGAATCGTCTCATCCTGGTTCTTAAATTAAAAGCAGAGCTACATTTAATCTCTCCGGAAAATGAATAGCCACATTCCCATTAGGACTTGGGCTCCCCTGGTTTTCAGCAGAGGAATAACTCAGAGCCGTTTAATATTATGTTGTTCATCTGTACATCACCTCTACCGCCTTTGACAAGTTTCTGTCGTCCCTCCCTGTCGGGTACAGGGCGGCCGAGGAGGCCATGATTTCAGACATGGACGAGAACAACCCAGGCACGGAATGGGAGCGGGTGGCTCGCCTGTGCGACTTCAACCCAAAGTCCAGCAAGCAGGCCAAAGACGTGTCCCGCATGCGCTCCGTCCTCATCTCCCTGAAGCAGTCTCCGCTTGTCCGCTAGGGTGCGCGCCGTATCATTCGCTATCACCGTCATGCAAACGCAACCAACAGCCGATGATCCACACCTGTACTTGGGCAAAGGCGGCATATTCCCCTTCTCTCGATACCTATTTACCACACTCGCAGCTCGTTTTCTCTCTCGTGGAAGCGGCTAGCCTGCGATCAAAAAAAACACAACAGAGTATTCTTCTCCTGACGGGCCAGGCCTTTGGAACATCAAATCACTGTTTTGTCACTGATCATTATGATTTTTTTTTTTTTCAACGATATCTTCTCCAACCAAATACAAGTCCTTGTTTGGGTCCACAAAGCCAGCAGATGATACCGGCCCCATCAAAACATGCTGTAGCCCCTCAAACTCTTGTAAGATTTGATTGATAGTGTCTTTTTTTTTATGTCACAGAGTGTGAGTTACCCATACATAAAATTCCTCTGAATTCCTGTTTCTGTTTAAGGACCAAATTAAAAAAAAAAAAGAGAGAAAATCCAGTAAGTGTGTTTTGAAGTGTCAGTGTAGTGGCGTATTGTGTTCAATCTATGCATCTCCTTGTGAAAAGCGCCTACTGTCGGGAATAGTCCAGTCCGTTACAATTCAAACATGTTGACAGCTCAGTGTGTGTGTACGTACTCTATGTGCACCTATGTACATATACAGAAGGCAATATATATACAGAATATAAAACCTCTATGTTCTAGAATCTGACAGTTATGGTTTTAAAGAGAGCTAAGTATTAGTCAAATGGTTGACCATGCATGTCCATTGCCCATTCGTTTCAAAATCAGTAAACAGTCAATCAAAACCGTTGTCCTGTTTTGTTTTGTTTTTCCTCTCATTTGATCTGTTGAGGTTTCCTCCTACCTAATTAGCGTAAAAGTTGTTCAAGGACAAAACCTGTATGACTAGCACATCAGGTTATTCTGTGAAAGTTTGAAGATATTCAGGTAGGTATTTTCTTCTTTTCAGTTTGTGAAATGCCTGCAGCAAGTAGTGTTCTGGCTTGCTCGTCTACCTCACAGTTTGGGCTTCAATTCTCGGCTTTGGCCTGCGGCGGTAGCGTTTGTACATTCCTCCATGCCTGTGTGGATTTTCTACAGGTACTCCGATTTTCTCCCGCAAAAACATGCATGTTGTGTTCACTGAAGCCTCGAAATTGGCCATTGATGTACATGAGTGTCTCCATTCACAAAGCACCAGCCTGTGTCAACAGTGACTACTCCAGGTGCGTAGCAGGTCCCCATGCCAGCTGTGAGTGGCCCTATTCATGCAGATCCAATTAAACCAACAGATATACTGTATATTTACAACTTTTTCTAGAACCGTAACACATCTTGTGTTCTGTACTCCTTTAATTGAGAAAGAAATCAGCAGCATGTCCCCACAAAGTACGAATTCAAAAGATAAGGATTTGACGTGGCAACTATTAATGCCATTTTTTTAAAGTCATTTGTAATAAATCATGACAAGACCTGGATAAAAATAGCAGGAGTTATCCTTATTTTTCAACTTGCCGTGTTCTAATTACCAACCCATCTCATTATCAGCCCAATTTCCGAAACTTATAAAAATATTTTTCATGGCATGCTTGGATTGATTTCTGACAAAGTGCGCCAGCAGAGGTTCGTGAGCAACCAATCAGCCATGCCAGATTTGCCCTCATCACGAAATTAAAGCTCTGTGACTTTATTTTCTGTTGAAAAATCAGAGACACACTCTTCAAAAGAGCTTTTGAATCACTCTGGTCCGATTATCAAAGAAATGACACATTTTGAAATTACAATTTATGTTTCCTTTACCTAAAAGAAATTCTCACACTCATCAAAGTTCAGGTCCGTACTTTGCACTCCTTGACTCTAAAGATAAAACTGACGTTGCTCAGTCTGTTATCATCCACGACAATATATGTCAATACACAGTGGATGTAAAAAGTCAAAAAAGAACTCCGATGACAGTTCATTTAAGTTCCCCTTTCGGGGAAAAAATGTATTGTTTCAAGAAGGGAAGTAGAAATAAATGATTGAGATAACGTTCGTTTTACTACTTCCCCTTTCAAAAAATTTAATTCTATTCACAATCTAGTTGAATAAATTATAGGTCACAATAATAATGGTGGGGAAAAAAATTGTAAATGAGTTATCGTGGTTTATTGTCTTTATATCACAAAAATCATTCATTTGAACTACCCTATATTTAGTTTTTCATACATATAGAGCACAATAATAATAAGAGATGGACTAAAACAAATAAAGTGGGGGAGACATGTTTTGCACCACAATGGTATAGGTTTAAATCGGCGTTAAAATGCTAAAATCAGCATTTACCAGCAAAAATAAATACATAAGAAAAAATAGGGGGTAGACCAAATGTTACACATGCAAATCAGCTTTAAAAAGTTTTATATATATAGCTAGAGAGAGAGAGAGTGCGGCTCGGTCGACGAGTGGTTAGCGTGTTGGCCTCACAGTGTGAAGGTACCGGCTTCCTGTGTGGAGTTTGTCCTCGTGCCTGTGTGGGTTTTCTCCGGGCACCTCGGTTTCCTCCCACATTCCAAAAACATGCGTGGCAGGCCGATTGAACACTCAAAATTGTCCCTAGGTGTGAGTGCGGGTGTTTTTTCGTCTCTGTGTGCCCGGTGATTGGCTGGCTACCGGTTCAGGGTGTCCCCCCCCCCTCCTGCCCGAAGATATATATAGGTGTAGGGTTTCAATCAGGATAAGAGTTCGACGAGGGAGAGTATGACCTGCATAGGGGCTGTAAAAAAAACAAAACAAAGGTCAACTCGAAGGGGGATCAATTTGCGGTTGCAACTGGGCTGATTTGCCTGCCGTTTTATGGCGCTTCTGGCCCACGGTGCAGCTCACGATGCCTTCCCTCTCTCATTCACACACTCAATGTGAAACACTTCTAGCATTTGCAATATTCTGGTTGCGTAGGGCCAGTTAAATGTGAAAGACATGAATATAATGTCATTTGAAAGTAAGAAGCGAGAAACGATTTACGTCCTAACATTGTCAGTATATGTAGTGGTTTGGATGTGGATATTCCAATTGGTCATAATTAGCATGTATACAGGAGCCATTGTCTGATCGCGCGTGTGAACAGGTTATTCCGAATATTTCAGAAACCGGAATTTTGACCTTAACCCAAATACTGACTTCATGTAAACATAGTCATTGACAGTCCCTTGAACCAGAAGATAAAAGATCAAAAGGCTTTCAATAAAAGAGTGACAAAATTCAATCTTATCATCTAACAAACAAAGAGTTAAGCCGCCCCCATAAATTTTGTTGACCTCATTTCACGACCACATCCGTGTTCGTGTCAAACTTTAACTGTGAGTCGAAGATGGTACTGAGGTATTTGTATGATTCAACAAGTTTGACTTTTTCATTGTGAACAACTCCTGCTTGTTTGTGTGGAAAATTGATGAGCAGCCCCCTCGGTTTTGAGAATATTGAAAGCCAGGAAGGTAAAATATTTTGACACTATTGGACAAAAGCCAATAAAGCGTTACCGTGATCTTTAAAAGAGAAAGGAGAGCAGTCTCAAACAGAAACGTTAACAAACAAATAAATAAATAAAGACTGGCTTCCAGAGACGGACAAATCTTTTATCACACTTTTCAAAAAAAAAAAAAAAACAACCCCAAAAAACATGGATGTCACTGATGTTACTTACTTCCCACAAAACTATCATACTGTTCATAAAAACTCATAGACCAAAAAAAAAAACCCCTCATGACCTCCGGACAGTAAAACATGCAATATACAATATTTTTTTCCCCATACCGTAACTGAGGCATCTGTGTCATTTTGGAAATCATCCACCTGTTATCTGAACGACTTTGTTCTCACGAGGATTCGCATGGGTGCTGGAGCCTCTCTCAGCCGACTATGGGCGGTAGTCAATCACAGTGTAGCAATCAGACCAGGTGTAAATGTCTAGGAGATAAATGTTTTCGTATTGTTCCATTCATGTTTAACAGGTAACTGTTAAACAGGATCTTTATCAAACTGTCATTGTTCCATGCCAGCATTCCAAATCACCAACTTACTACGTCAAGGTTATTTTAGTCTGCGCGTGAGAGTTCTTCTGGGTAGGAGAGGTTTGGTCTTATTGTTTGTGCAGGTGAGATAGTTCTCCTGGGTGAATGTGAGTCATTTGCGTGAGAGCATTTTCCGGTGACAGTGAAAGGTAAATGTTCCTTTTGGCCAATATGGCACCTCAAAATGGAAACCTAACTGTCGTCTAATTACCCGTCATTAGATGTTCAAAACGGTGCACTATTCTTACCAATAGAACAGAATCTCACTTATTTTCCTGAGAGCAGGGTTGTCCAACTCCTTTTTGTCGTGGGCCACTTTGGGGTTACGTCATCCCTCGGCAGGCCGTGATGACAGTGAAACCACAAAAATGTTAAATCGTCTCATCACACTTTTATTTCCACACAACAAATTCATGGATTACTAGTTTTGAAAACAGTCAACTGGAGTACTTTATTTGATTATTGTACAAGTGAGTGTGAAGAGGGGAACAAAATTATCGCAAAATCTCAAGGCTATTTATTACATGTGACAATTTGACATTTCGGTATAGATTTTAGCAAGGATCATACACGTTGGCACACATGATTGGTTTTTGTGGGCCACATACAATGATATGGCGGGCCGCATCTGGCACCCCGGGCCTTGAGTTTGACACCTGCATCTTAGAGGAACATCAAAATGTTAGGCACATGTTTTTTTTTTGTTTTTTTTCAGGAGCAGAGTGTTCTTATTCACAGGTTCAGTCGATCTGGAGGACAGGAAACTCTCCACGACATTTCACCCGAGCCTTACCGGAGCGAGGCAAGTCCCGTTTCAGGGAGCTTTGTGTGATGAGCCCAGTTTCATATCAAGCTCCTTTGACCCTTTTCCACATTTTGGTCCTTGGTGGTGAAGCAGGTCCTTGGACTGAGGCTGTGATCTGCACTGTTCTGATCCACACACTCTGTCCAGGTACTAGAACTGGTAGATCCAATGAAAGAGTGTCGCTGTTTCTCTTTTAATATCTCTATCTTTTCCTCCGAAGGCTCGGAGGTTTGGCAGGGCAGGTTGAAGTGCTTGATTTTGATGCTCTTATTCTCCTCCCCATTAGTGTTTGTGACGAACTCAGTGAGCCAATGGTGTCGCTCTGTAAGATAAGAGAGCTTTCTGAAAGTCTGGACTTGAATTGAGCAGTTGTTTAAATGTGGTGCGGGCAGCTCTTTACGATTCTCTGGCGCTCTGGGGGGCAGTGAGGGCTCCTGGACTTATTATGGCAGGACCCATAGTCATGTACAAAACTGGCAATCTCTGTCGACGAAAACTGCGGCCCGTTGTCAGTCACCAACATTTCGAGTATCACAAACCTTGCAAAGATCACTTTCAAATGCTCCGCAGTTTGAGACCTTGTCACCGCCAGGAGGTTTTTTTTTGTTAACGGGAGTTACAATGGCCATTCTTTCACTCTGCGATATCAGCTGCGATGATTTGCCATGCCAGTCAAGGGCGCGGTCACCAAAGGCTCTGTACATCGTATTTCACATCTTTCCACCATTTCCTTAATCTGTCTTGTTATTGATTGCACCACGGTGATTCTTGTGCTCTTGCTTCACATTTGCTCGCACCCTGATGCCTTTCAGGTGGCCTCTCCATTTTTTTTTTGACAATTCTCCTCCCTTTCAGAAGAAGGCCCTTTGCCATATGGATGTCATTCCTCTCTGGCCAGAATGGCTAAAGGTGTTCAGCCACTCATATCCTGTGAAGGGGGTCAGCCTTTTTTCCATTTGAGTTTTCAGGTGATTACATATGTTGCCTGAATTCGGAACTTCTCTTATGCGTGCTAGCTTACCTTTGGCGGCAGGTAGAAGTTGGAAAATCTGGTTGGTGTAGGGCTGTAGGCACTGCATTCGTCCTGCAAGATACTGTTGGATATTTTCTAGTTCTTTGAGGGGCTGTTGAGAGAGTGTCAGCAGGAACAGGTTTTTTTGCCTGGTACATGTATGATCATGTAGTTGAACCGCAACAGTTTTAGCCTGGCTGTCATTTTTCAGTGGATCACACAAGGGCTTTGTAGGGCTGGTAGGCTAGGTTAAAATTTGCCGACATAATTCACCATGTTGCCAGGTTCAGGCATTTTCTTTTATAGCTCTCTTTTTTCGTCAATGGACACTACAGCTTCGTGTTTACTTTCAAACTTAGCGTGTAGCCGACGTGTGTGCACATTTTGAGCATGACGTCTCTGATTCACTGGTATCGAGAACTGCTTCAAACAACAAAACGTATGCAGACATACCTGTTCCGATCGCATCACTCTCCGTGTCTTAATGTGTTTTGTTATATTGTTTTGATAGTTTTGTTATTTTATGTATAAAACGTCAATCATTTTTGAAATTTTGACTCAAGTGGGCACACACAAATTGGTCGACGTACACGATGCCCTCTGACCCACCCATGGCAGCGGGAGTGTGTTCGTCCCCAGCCTGCGTGAGGAGGCTACAGCTATGACTCAACAAAGTTAGGAGATAACAGTGAACATTGTATTTTTGTTGAGGGCGGTTCCCTGACTGACAGCAAGTTGATAGAACTTTTTCGTTGTGTAGAAACTGTCAGTCAGCTTTCGAATTCCATCCAATTGTGTCCTTTACGGTCATTTTGTTCATTTAAGGGACTAAATAAAGACCAAAAGCTCCTGGCAAAGTTGATCAGCAGTTTTTAGGGCTGCGGGCCATGGGGGACCCACACTTTGTTCGACACTGTGTCCTGTAGAACCTTGGTCCTGCTTAACTTCTTTGAATTAAAACAAACAAACCAAAATCAACAAGTTACTGTTTTGAAAGGTAGTTATTCGGTGGTGCTTCAGTGCACAGTAAACACTTTTGTGTTGAGCAACCCTGATATTGAAATCAATATGCAGGAAAGTCGGAGTATTTGTCAGAGCAGTTGAGTCGAATTACCTTCGGCTAAAGCCAAACTGTTACTATGCTTTTTTTTTCTCCCATTCATATAACTGATCTCTTTTAAAGCATTTTTAAATGAGTTTATATATGTAAAATAATGTAAAGCCCATTGGTTTGTGTATGAAATGCATTATATTTTATATAAAATTTCAAAAATGATTAATGTTTTACACATAAAATAACAAAACAATATCAAAATAAAGCTGCTTTGCATTGAATAAATTGTCATTGTTTCAGTGTTCTCCCACATAAAAGTAAAATATTAACAGAAATGTGAAAGGTGGAGTCACTTTTGTGAGCTACTGTATATCCAAGAGCTCGTTTCCTTTCAAACAAAGGCAAGTGAATTTATGTTGATGCACCAGATTCCACTCTCTGTTAATCATTCTCATGATCTGATAACAAGCATCATGCTTTCAGCTACGTCAATACCTTTGTCTTCTTTGTCAGAGCTGCAGCTGCTCCCACATCTGAAGCGAGAATACCGTAAATCCCCAGGTACGTCAAAGTGTCCTTGAACAACATATGAAACCCCCAGTTGCGCAGTTGATGCTGTATCATCAGTAGGTAAATGAAGAAACAATGTGAAGGGGTTTGAGTACCATAGGTATTAATTAAAGTGCTTTTTTTCAAATATTAACCATGGATGTCAGTGGTGCTATTGGTGGTATAGCCATCCGTCCATTATCCGAGCTGCTTATGACAATAAAGTTGTACTTGACTTGACTGGTACTTATCCTCACGAGGGTCGTGGGCATGCTGCAGCCTATTCCAGCTGTCTTCGAGCAGTAGGCGGGGTCCACCCTGAACTGGTTGCCAGCCAATCGAAGGGCACACAAACAACCATTCACACTCACAATCAGACCGAGGGACAATTTAGAGTGTTCCATTAACCTACCATACATGTTTTGGGAATTTGGTGGAAAATTTGGTAGAAAAGCAGAGTATATGAAGAAAACCCACACAGGCATGGAGAAAACATGCAAACTTCACACAGGAAGTCTGGCACCCGGATTCTAACCGTAGACTTCTGAAGTGTGAGGCAGACTTGCTCACCAGTCGATCACCGTGCTGCCCTTATGGTTGTATACCCCCCCACCCCAAAAAAAATCCCCCATTTACCAAAAATAACATCACACTGAAAAAAAAAAATCCAAATTCACAACAACAAAAATATAACTCACATGCTCACCAAAAAAAAAAAAAACCTCTCACTCGATCCACAAAAACTCATATAGCAACAATCCTAATGACCCAAGTTAGCACAAACGTGAGGGTAAATAGATGGATTTACAGTTCACGTCATTTAGTTGAGTGTTGTTTCTTAAATGTGAACATTTCCGTATTTTTTTTCTCTTTTCCCAGTTGTGGACTATGGGCCATAGTAGCAAGTAGACCTGCACAACTAAAGAATGTCTACAGATTCTTTTAGAGATAAATGCTTTGATGTTGTCCCATTCTTACCTGTTAAACACATTGACAACTGGATTTTTATCAACTTGTCATTGTTCAACACCAGATGGAAAAATGATTGCAACATTTTTCAAATTGCCAACTTACTACATTAAGAATTTTTGGGGGTGTGCGTGCATGACGTTTTTTTTTTGAGTAAGAGAAGGTTCTTTGTTTTTTGGGGGGTTCCGGAAACAGGGGTGTTTTTGGTGGGTGAGAGTTTTTCTGGGTGAATGTTTGATTTTGATTTGATTTATTAAACACATGATAATATGTAAAAATAAAAATTTGAAAAAAACAAAATATAACCTTTGGTTGTTTGAGTTGAACATGTATTACATGTTCATAAGAAGTAAGAAGTCCAAAAACGTACCTATTTTCACACTTTGCTCTGTACATATCTCATCACAAATGATTGCACTAGTAGTTTTTCCTTGAAAATAATGTATCCCAAAATAAAAACAAAACATGCTCATTTTAACACCGATAATTTTAGGTATAATTGTGTCTTAATAACTCCTCAAATATATGTTTGAGTTACTTGTGCGAGAGGGTTTTTTTTTTTTTTTTTTTTGTGCATGAATGACGGCTTTTCCGGTAAGTGAGAGAGATAAATGTTACTTTTGGCCAATACGGCACACAAAATGTAATTTAATTATCAGGCTCTTATGCTATCCTGTCCTTGTGTTGTAACTCAACCAGAATTTAACACTTTGGTGATGAAATTCTTTTGCCTCACTGGAGAGGAAAGCAAAATGATGATCATTTGACCCATGTAGAGATTTCTAAGACGGGTTTTTATCTTTTTCACATTTAAGATGAGGGACAATAGGCAAAGTATCACCACCCTCCACCACCAAGACTGTATGACAATAATTAGCATCCAAAGGAAAACTAATCCAGGATTCTCCATCACAACGCCTCGACTTTGTAAAGACTTGCCCAGAGTGTTGCTAAGGCACATGAGATCAATGACATCTTTTTAATCACTTCTTAAAATGGGAGAATGAAATGAAACAGATCCGCTTTTGTGATGTCATCTCTCACCCCATTTTATCGAACGTCCACTGGGCAGGTCAGAAATGTATTGTCTTGGATGTATTGTGTCCCCTCTCTTATGGTCTCTGCGTGTTTGTCCCGGTTGAGTGAATTTGGAGCAGGTGTTGATCATTCAACCTCACCTGATTGCTGCTACGTGATTGGTCAAGGAACTATTTGAACAGTCTCATGTTTATGCTCCTCTCCACTGCCAGCAAGTGCTAGCACGTTTGATTGCCCTTTGTGTTTGAAGACCTTTCCTCCTCTTTTTGCTTTATAGGAGGTAGATTAAATTTTTATCGTCATTTATTTACTTCTTGTTTGGTGAAGGAAGGGTTTATTTTGAGTGTTTTTTTCTATGTTGGTATTTTATCCGTCTGAAAATAATAAACTGCTCCGTAAAAAGGTTATTGGTCTTGCTGACCTTTCCGGTAGTGGGAAGGCTGAAGGAGCACTGACACATGTTGTATCCAAGATTTGCCGAGACCCGGACATAACCGAGGGTAAAATACACAGGCCAACCTTGACCACTTACTTCCCTGACAAACGCGCCCCGCCCTGCACCACCGGCAAACCACCCACCCTCCTGTCACAGCACACCAGGCCCTTTGACACCTGGCCTGGCTCATAGTATGCATGGAACCATCCCAGCTGTCGATGGCTGGACAAAGGCTCTGCTCCGAGCACTCCTACTTCTGGAACGTGTAATACGTACACTATTCCCCCACCTTGTCGTCTTCCATCCCAATTTGTCCAAAACAGTGGCCTTCGCCCGACCTTCGCAAGCCAATGGGATTGGGGGACCTGGCAATTTGCTGCCGTGCCTCCCCTGCAGTTTTTGCTGTTTTGTACCTTTGAATGGATTCACTAAAACACAGTTTCATTTGACTGTTTGATCAACCCCAAAAGAGCAGTTAAACAGTCTATCTGTCTGCTGCCTCTGTCTCGCCCCTTGTTCGCCAGAAGCAATCTTCTCTACAGGGCACACCTGTTTGGGACCCCTCTGGCTCTTTTCTGTGCTCTGTGGCTGAACGGCCTGTTCTGGGGACTCTCACGAAGAACACCTACTTAGACCAGTCGCAAGCAGTTCTCCTGGACACTTATCTGTCCACACGGATTATTGTCAACGCGAATGACGCCACCTCCCTCACACTCAGACCAGCTGGAGATAGCCAGAAGCCAATTACAAAGCCCCTGCCAAACTGGTTCCCATCTCCAGCAAAGTTCCGTTCCTCCTCAACAACATCGGTACTGTGGTTTAACCTTGCTTCTGATCGCTTATCATGTGGGATATTAATTTGTTCTTTTGCCATGTGTTATGCCTGGCTCTCACGACCGCAACTCTTTTACTTGGCAGTAGAAATATTAGGTATCCAGACTTTTCACAAGGACCCCTCTCCCTCCCTTGTGGTTTCTTTCTGCCTTCCGGGTTGAGTGAACGCTGGTGCATTTGGCTGCCGCTGCTCAACCCGTATTGTGTTTTATTGTTTTGTTATTGTAAAGTGTCCTTGGGTTTCTTGAAAGGTGCTTATAAATAAAATGTATTATTATTATTATTATTATCACTACATTCTCAAATGACCAGGGTACATCCACCGAGGCTGTGGATGAACCTTTTGGTATAGACATACCTTTTGTGTCGCGAGATAAAGATCATTGTGTTAAATCCCGCAAACATCCTTTAACCAGCAAGACACATAATAATTATGACTTCAGGCTCTTGACAGCATCAAAAGTCCTGATACATGTCGGCACTATTCTTTACAATCAAATAACCGACGATGTTGTGATAGCTCACTTCAGGAACAAACTGGCTTCATTTGACCAGTCTGATTTTGAAAGTTTATCTGAGGGTTCAATGTTTTGCTGTCATTTTTCTGTCCAAACAACTTCAGTCTTTCTACATATCAACTTCAAGCGACTTGTTCCAATGTGTCGATGTAATTGACAGGTGTCCAAAGAGAAACCTCTTTCGCAAATCTAGACATAAGTAGACTGACATTAGCAATGGATAAGCCTTCTCTTCGTGTTTTGCATTTGCGTGCAGGTCTACTAATAAGGCACAGGAAACAAAGCATTGTGGGCTAAATGTTGTTGATGATGTTGAAATGAAATGTCTTTTGGAAATCTTAACTGTTGAATATCAGATTCTTCAGTAACAAGACTTTGCTGGTCACTGACTTTAGGGGTCTACGGGTATTGAAGCAGAGCAGGTTTGCAGGGTGGTCGCAGGGCTTGTGTCACCAGAGCAGGTTCAGAGGGCGGCTGCAGGGCATACACCATCGGAACAAGGTTGGCGCTGCCAAGGAGCCGGGGCGGGGGCCTACTTTTGCCTAGGCGCTGAGACAGTTGCCTAGTGCTGTCGAAGTAGCAGGACAGGGATCTGCAGGTCCCGAGTAGCCAGTATGTGAGAACGCATCAGCCTCATCAGCCTGCCGCCATAGAGGTTGGGGAGCACAAGAGACATGAAGGACCAGGAGACAGGTGAACTCGCAGAAACATGACGAATGGGAGGAGGTGAAGAAGTAGACAGCGAATGAGGTAATGAAAAAGGGAGCGAGTAAAGTGGCTTGGGGGGCAGGTTCAGAATAACGCGACGTTTAAAAAGCGGATTTACGGGCAGAACCAGAACCTTTTCCTGGGCGCCTATGTTGGCCAGCCCGCAGAGGTCCCAGATAAATGGCCAATCTGGCACCCAAGTGTCTGAAGGGAAGGGCTTGAGTAACAAATGGGGACGTAACCAGGAAAAACAAAATCTGTTTCAGAATCGGAATCAGAAAAATCACAATCAGAAAAATCTGAGTTGAAAAATGAAACATTGGGCTGGAAAATAGAAGGAGTGTTAAAACCGAGGACAAGTGGATGGCACAACTGAGAGAGGTGTGGAGGAAAATACAGTTTACATGAAGGGTGTGTGAGTGGTCGGCAGGTTGAGGTGGGGGAGGGCCGGGTCTTGTAACGGCCTGGGCGACCCATCGAGGAGGGAGCGCCATGAGGGGTTGCCTGAGAAAAGGGAAGACAGCAGCCGATGAGATGGTCACTATTTTAATTGGAGGCGGAGGGATACTAAGTAGAGCAGGCGGTGATGTCTGCAGATGAGGGATGTGCCTGAGTCTGCTAAGCCCATGACGGTCTAATCATCAGCAACTAAATAAAATATTATCTTCTCATCAAAATATACAATAGCTCCCTTGACATGAAGAATGCAGGAGGTCTAGATTTATTCCCTCTCGTTCCACATTGTAAAAAAAACAAAACAAAACCAATTACTATTACAGGGACAATATGAAATAATTGAATTATAATGATAGATTGTTTCTTTTTTTTTTTTCCTGTCAGCAGCCTTGAACGTGTCCGAAAGTAACCACCCCCGTTTTTGAAAACTTGACTACGCCCATTGTTGGTTTAAATACGCAATTACAACGCATCTGCGTCCTTTTCCTTACTGGAACGTCTCCCATTCATTACACTTTATAGCCTCAAGCTTATAATTCTCTTCAAATTCGTCTAGGCTGTCAGCAAAATGCCTTCAACATTTGAGCTGTGTCCCGGTAGGATGATTGGAGGGGATCGTCCATGTTTTGTTATCGCTGAAATTGGACAAAATCATCAGGGAGACATTGAGATAGCCAAGAAAATGATCAAAATGGCAAAGGTAATAAGTGACACATTTACCGTGTTTTATTTTATTTTTTATTTTACCATGCACTGTTCACTATTTATTGGAACAAGTAACAATATGTGTTTGCGTGTGTGTATATATGAGTGTATTTATGCATGCGTGTACAGTATATTCTGTCATTTAGTATCCGTGAATACTCCGCATTATAAAATGTAAACGAGGGAGACAAAGTGAGAGAGAGCGGGAGACAAAGTGAGAGAGAGATTTTAAAAGTATTGTCGTATTAAGATAAAATAATGTTGAAGCAGATTAACTCACGTTTCTGGACGTCAATGTAGTACAAGTGCGTGTGCATGTCCCTCATCCATTCCATATGTATTTACTTTGACAGGACTGTGGTGCTGACTGCGCCAAGTTCCAGAAAAGTGAGCTGCAGTACAAGTTTAACAAGCGTGCTTTGGAGCGTCCTTACAAGACCAAAAACTCCTGGGGAGAAACCTATGGTGAGCACAAACGCCACCTGGAGTTCAGCCATGACCAGTACAGGGAGCTGCAGAAGTACGCAAAGGAAGTGGGGATCTTCTTAACTGCCTCAGGGATGGATGAGGTACTGTGTGTGCCTTTGCAGGTTTTATATTTTGAACACACGCAACAAAAGAAAAAGTTTCACTTTAACTATTGCACTTTTTAGATGGCGATAGAGTTTCTCCATGAGATTAATGTCCCATTCTTCAAAGTGGCCTCCGCAGACGCCAACAACTTTCCTTATTTGGAAAAGGCTGCCAAGAAAGGTGATTGTTTGGATGATTTGAGTTTTAAAATTTTCGGCAACCACAGATTACATACATAAACTCCATACATACAATAGATAGATAGAAGCAATACGGACTCTGAACTGCTCGTGTTGCACATGGCACAGTTGTGTGCTTTTATATTGCTTTTATGTATAGTGTTGATTGTTTCTATAAATGTGGCATGGTAATAATAATAATAATAATACATTTTATTTATAAGTGCCTTTCAAGACACCCAAGGACACTTTACAATAACAAA
Organism: Hippocampus kuda; assembly: GCA_901007745.1. NCBI lineage: Eukaryota > Metazoa > Chordata > Actinopteri > Syngnathiformes > Syngnathidae > Hippocampus > Hippocampus kuda. The sequence continues at coordinate 54,887 of CAAKHF010014505.1, forward strand.
AAAACCCAAAACAATACGGGTTGAGCAGCGGCAGCCGCCAAAACGTGCCAGCGTTCACTCAACCCGGAAGTCAGAAAGAAACCACAAGGGAGGGAAAGGGGGAGAAAAAAGATAGTGGTAGTATTAAGAGGTGGATTAAGTCCAGTAAGACCCAGGTACTAAAATCACGGCCTAATAATGAAATTACAATGTTGAACAATCCCTTCATGTTAGACATTGAGCTTCTCTTTTGTGTGTACGGTACGTGCGTGCATGTCAGGACGTCCCATGGTGATTTCCAGCGGGATGCAGTCCATAGAGACAATGCGTCAGGTGTACAAGACAGTGAAGGAGCACAACCAAAACTTTGTCATCCTGCAGTGTACCAGTACCTACCCCCTTGAGCCTCAGGATGTCAACCTCAGAGTGATCACAGTAAATCAAACAAAAAAATTACGATAACCTGATGAAATGTTCGAAGTAATTCATATCTTCATACCCTCTTGTCGTCAACAGGAATACCAGAAGGAATTCCCCGATATTCCAATTGGGTATTCTGGCCATGAGTCCGGAATCAGTATTTCAGTGGCGGCTGTTGCTCTTGGGGCAAAGGTCATAGAGCGCCACGTCACACTGGACAAGACTTGGAGGGGAAGCGACCATGCAGCTTCTCTGGAGCCCGCTGAACTGGCCGAGTTGATTCGTTCCATCCGACTGGTGGAGCTTGCACTGGGATGCGGTCTGAAGAAGAGGTTGCCCTGCGAGGAGTCATTTCATAGAAAGGTGAGATGGTGTTAACCAAAATACAATGATTCATGCAACCGAAGTTCTCAAAGCACTTATACAAACAATTAAATTACTTTAGGTAATTGGATTACATACAGTAAATTAACAAGATTTTTAAAAAAAAACTTTATTTGTCTCACAATGGAGAAATTTCCAATTTACTGCAGCAAAATTATGAAAGGAAGAAGTAGGAGAACAAAAAGTATATAAATAAATTATAAAATATAAATATAAGCATATAAAAAAATGGGTGAGTGGGGGTGAGTCCAGGTTTTCAGGTCTGTCTATTCGATAGCCTGACAACAGTCAGCAGGAACGAGCGGCGGTGCCTCTCCTTCTTGCAGCGCGGTTGTATCAGTCTCTGGCTGAAGGGGCTGCCCAGTGCTGTCAGGGTGGCCTGGAGGGGGTGGGAGGGTCTGTCCATCATAGCTTTTCGCTTGGCTAACATCCTTGATAAAACCATGAACGTCACAAAATAAAAAGACAGCCGAAATTATTCATCTTTTACTTGACGATTACTCAGTTGTGAAGAAAATAATCATTCCTTTGCCTCAAATACGAGCAGTAATCCATTACAGCAGACGTATGCACATCTTGAGCATGACGTCTCTGATCCATTGGTGAAAGGAGGATTCTCTCCTCTTTCATCTAGAACCGCTTCAAACAACAAAGCGTATGACGGAAAAGTGGTTAAGATTGGACGGCTGTCCGTGTTTTTAATGTTGTGTGTCTATTATTTTATTTTTTATTAGTTTATTTTATGTTAACTATTGTGTAAAGCACTTTGTTACAGCTACAGCTGTTGTGAAAGCAGGAAATCAGGATGTATTGTATTGTATTATATTATGACCTGCTCCTTTTCCCCAGCTGGGGAAGTCTGTGGTGGCCAAGGTGACAATCCCCAAAGGAACTGTCCTCAGCTTGGACATGTTGGCAGTGAAGGTGGCCGAGCCCATTGGTGTCGACGCTGAAGACATCTTTCGTCTGGTTGGCAAGACTGTGAATGAGGATGTAAGTGAAGATGAGACCATCACACAACAGGTGGTGAACGGCTTTTAGCCACTTTCTTATCATTTTGGTTAACCTGGGGGAGTTCACGGTTGTTACTGCTTATTCATTGCCCAGGAGTTACCACCGAATGTCACAAATTGTGAATGAAATGTACAACTTCGCATCAACAAGACATTGTATACAAAGTCATTTGTTGCTTTGCTCATCTGTATGTATTAAATTACTATTTAAAAAAAACGCAGCCTGCTATAGACTTCTTTTCCTCCTGCTTGGATTATAAACTCTATATATGTGCCCAGGACAAGTCTGGCATGCAGCACAGTTGAATTGTGCGAAGGAGTGGGCTCCACACACTGTTGGTATTTTCACAGATGCACACAGCTTGCTTTACACCGTTGTAAGCATCAACAAAAAAACATCACTGTACTTCAAACGCGCTGGTACTGTTATGTCAAGGTGGTGTCATAAAGATAGATAGGGAGAGAGAATGACATCTGTTCAAATGATGCTCTTTAAACTTGTTCAAACAATGGCCATGAACACCTGTTCGATAAGAACAGAACCTATATGTTCTTGTCGAAACCAACATTCCCTACACCCTACTTTACCAGGCTGTCAGTTTTTTTTTTTTAATATAGATGAGGAAGAATATGAGGAGGGTGATTGATAGCAGCAGCCAGCCTCCCTGCTTGGTGCGTGTATTTTACATCCAAAAAATATGCATGTTAAAGAGCCTGTATCATACTGTACTACTTTCAGCTTTCCGCAGTTTCTATAGGCATATACTGTACCTGTATATGAATATATTCATTTGACACAATGGGGATCTACTTTCCTCTGAAATATGAGTTACTTTGGTGGCTATTTTTCTGACATGGGAGTAAGATGCCCGGCTCACTAAAACCCCGCCTCTCCCCGTGTAAATAGTCATAAAGTCGGCGGGCAGGCCACTCAGCGTCTCTTTCCCTGATACGCTTATCTTATCAAGTCGCCGGTGTAGTAGTTGTTGGGGGGAAAGTGGCCTTCTTTCCTCCTTGTGTTCATTGAATTTCAGATGGTGAGGATGTTGGTTATCCAAATACAGGCTGGAGACGATGAAGATTACCTTCGAAGGGTTTATTTGCAGAATATTCTTCACATTAATCATGTTTATATCATCAGAAGGGCGGTACCAAAACCCATGGTGTGGCATCAGGACTTTCGTTTCTCCCAAACCGGTTCTTAGCTTGTATCAACTGGCACATTCCTACGGCTATCTGATGAGGTAGTGTGCTTCAAGGATACATCTAGCTACAAAACACTGTAGCTAGATGTTTCACTTCGAACATGAGAACGTTAATACTTGCAAGACTAAATATGGGCAGAATACACACTTCATGGTATATTCGCCTGACTTCTGTGCGGGCAGTGTGGTATCGGTACCCACTCAGTGGCGGTGTGGATGTGGGTGTGAATGGTTGTTTGTCTCTATATGTGCCCTGCGACTGACTATCGACCAATTCAGGGTGTAGTCAGAAATGCATGGATGGACAGATGAATGGGTTTGTCGGGCGTTCCGTGGAGTTCCACGCAAGGAGGTCGGCACCTGAGCGGGGGGGCTTCATTGCACACGCATGTGCGGGTGAGTGACTAAGTGCATGAAAGTGGATTTAGAAAAAAAATCAGATGAGCAGAACTGCAGCCAGGGACGTTCACTTCACTCGTGGGAATTCGGCCGAGATGGCTGGGCCTCTTTCCCAGATACACTCACCCAGCGTCCCACTGGCTGCTCAAAAAGTTACCACGTGTTTTTTACAGACACACACACACACATTAAAAAAAAATACATACATAAATAATACATATATATATATATATATATATATATATATATATATATATATATATATATATATATATATATATATATATATATATATATATATATATATATATATATATATATATATATATATATATATATATATATATATATATATATATATATATATATATATATATATATATATATATATATATATATATATATACACACACACACACACACACACACACGCATACACACACGCATAAATACATACACATAAAAGGATGCTATGTTTCTCATTACGGAAAAAAACCGCACTCTTCAAATGCGGAAGCGAAGGACGCTTTCGGCATGTGCGTCACGGTAACAGTTCCGGGTCGGCCTTCCTGAGTTCCTGGAAGCAGCAGCTTTTTCCATCCCTACGAGCAATTTCATTCATCGTTCCATTTTGTGTTTGTTTGTCTTTTCCGTCGTCAACATGCCTTTAAAGTTCGAACTTTGCCCCGGTCGGATGATCGGAGCCAACTATCCGTGTTTCATTATCGCAGAAATTGGGCAAAACCATCAGGGAGACATCGAGCTCGCTAAGAAAATGATCAAAATGGCAAAGGTAAAAATTTACACGAATATGCAGCTCAAAGTTCTTTTTGTGTTGAACAACAGATGGTCTTGGACAAGCTGAGTAACTATAAAAAAATCATAGGAGCCTCAAGTAAAATAAGTCATTTCAAAATGGTCTCCTATCTGGTTAAAGTTTTATTTGTCTTGTGTGATATGTGCCCCCTATCAAGGGACTCCTCTCCTTCTTGCGCAGGACATTCGATTCACTTAATTCGTGTAATTGCACATTACATACCATATTCACATACCTGTCAACCTCGGCGAATAGATGCCCTTATAAATGATTACGATTCCCCTTATAAAGCAACAAAACCCCGTACAACGGTTTATCGCGCATGCGCACATCATGCTTTTTCATCAATTCGACCGTACACAGCGATGAAAAAAAAATATACGATTGAGGATTACTTTTGGTGGTTTGCCGTGACAATAGTAGCGATCGATGACGGCATTGTCGTTGGCTACCAGCAGGTGAGACGATCTGGATTTGAGCC
>CAAKHF010014509.1:0-14861 GCA_901007745.1 Hippocampus kuda
ACACACACACACACACACACACACACACACACACACACACACACACACACACACACACACACACACAAAAAACACCTGGCGTGGATCAAAACAGCGATTAATTAACCGAGAGGAGGCTTTCTCTGTGTGTAGACGTTACGTGTGTGCGCGCGCGCGTGTCAAATCCCTTCTTTGTGTATTAATGGGGATTTAAAGATGAAACGAGACAAGCTGTTTGGAGAGTGCAAGCTATTTAAGCGCACCCAGGAGGGCGCACTCTTTCACAAAGGCCAAAACGGCACCCGAGTGTCATTTTGGGTTTCATGCCGACCTCTCTTTCTTCTTCTGCAGGAGTCGTTCAAGTTCTACGCCGACAAACTGAAAGAGAGGACAGTCAGCACTCAACCCGTCAACGAATAAAGACCCAACTTCCACCCGACCCCATTTAGATGTTTTTTCTTTTTTTTTTTTTTTTTTTTATCCATACATGATGTGAGTGGTGTACCACTGTCCTCTGCTATCAATAGGACTGTGGTAACCGTGTACAGAAGTATTTATGCTAATAAATGTTCGGAATCCATGTGTTGAGTTATCAGTGCTGTGCAACACAAAACACTATATATATATATATATATATATATATATATATATATATATATATATATATATATATATATATATATATATATATATATATATATATATATAAATATAGCAATCAAAATAATTTGGATGCAAATAACTCAACTGTATTTCCCTGTCTACCACATTTGGATGTTCGAGTCTCTAAAACTTGACGCTTTGAAAATCAAATCAGATCAGCAAATGCAGTCATTCCGCTAGTCAGCAGCCCATTTTCATCAGATGGCTTCATGTGTCCCTCACCGTCTGTTTGAGGCCAATTTACTTTTTTCTTGCACATGGGTTTTGAGTTATGTGGATTTTTTTTCATGCCTTCCAATTTATAGCTATGATGTTGCAGAAAAAAATTCCACCTGTTGCTGAACCTAACCCTTCACAAACAGTAAAGAAATCGCTGTAATGCATATTACGATTTTTAAATGTGCTTGAAGTACAAGGGCAGATTTGGAATTGGTGCAAAACCATCAGAAAAGTTGACTTGCATCTCTTATTAAAAAAAGATTCTATTTCCAACTATCACAAAAGAATTCCATTGTTAAGAGAAATAAAATTCACGCCGAGTCAAAACTCGGCGTGAATTTTAGTATTTGTACTTTCTTCTGTCTTTGTTACTAATTTATTGTTTTACTGTATGAATTCTTTGTAAACAGCGGTGGTTGTTTTAAAGTGCTCGAGAAATACAGTACACGTATAAAACATCCAAGTCTACTAGTACAATATTTTTATTTTTGGATGAATTATCTTCAAGGCCTTTTCCTTCAGTGACTTGATACTGACGCGCGCACACACACACACACACACACACGCAGAGTTCATACACTGTTTGGCCTAATAACGTTACATCCATACAAAATGAAACAGGCAAAAATCGAACGGGACTCATTTACTTCAACGCTATTGCGGTGCTCTGCTGCCATCGAGCGGCAGACTGCGGTACGCCAACATGTAGTTCGACTGGCAAAAAAAAAAAAAAAGGGGTACTCGCGTCACTTTTTCCACCAGAGTTTCTTGTTTTTGTGAAAAGCATAATTTGTGATTATTTCCCACAGCTGGCTTGCGTGGCGTCGAAATTTGCCAAATGTAAAATCTTGCGAGCTGTGATGAATCCCCTTCACCAGTCAAGACTGGACTTCTGCTTGATGAATTTGAGGCAGATGTAGTAGAGCGCCATGAAGACCAAGCACACGGCCAGCAGCACCAGGTAGCACGAGTACAGAGGGTACTGGTTCATGTTCATCACCTCCACCACCTGACCACACCCGCGCACAGGTGTGCATATACTTATTTATTTGAATGAATGATTTATTCCTTTGTACATTTGTAGATCTGTCGCACTTACGTGTATACCGTCCACGTCCAGGGTGAAGTTGCCGATGGTGACGGGGTATTTGTTTCCTCTGAACTGCACCAGCAGAAGCCCCTGGAAGCCCCAACGCATGAAGGAGGTGTGAGAGAGCCACGACGCCACTGCAAGACGTAGGAAGCCGATTTTCAAACGTCCACCGGGACAGTCCCGACTCGGCGCCTCAGCTCACCCAGCCACATGTTCTCCAGGCTGATGACGAAGCCCCCGGTCAGGTAGAAGACTGTGAAGAGCGAGTTGCCCATGAAGGCCGAGGTCTGCAGAGTGGGCAGCGCGGCGGCCACGAAGAGCGCCATCGCGCGGCTGCAGTACACCATCAGCCACACCAGCAGGAAGTTGAGCAGGAAGCGGTCCGGCGCCTCGTTCAGGCCCGCCAGCCAGTAGATTGGCAGAGCGTAGACCAGGGTGAACACGCAGTGCTCGGGTAACTCCCCCAGAACCTGCGGACACGTTTGGACAGCCGAAGTCAAAGGTGAGCAAACCAATTGGATTCCTTTTCAGTTCTGCAGGGCCGCAATGCACAAAATGCTTCGCTCTGTCTACCCGAGTTGCTAGCTTGCCAAATGGCGGCATGTTAGCATTGCATCCCAAAATATCAGGCGGGAGTCAGCGGGTTTTGTTCGACTTTTAATCAATTCTCATTCATTCGCGGCGGACTACTGAGTCATCCAGGATAAATCCCTAAATCCCCTGGCGCACGGCTTTCAAAGTCAAGGCGCGGGGGGCCAAATCTGGCCCGCCATATCATTTTACGTGGCTCGCGAAATCACATTTAACATGCCAACTTCCATGATGCTTTCTAAAATGTCTAAATTCTCACCTTTAACAAATAAGGGAGATATTCCAAGCATTATCTTGTTACCAAACCCCTCATAATAGTAACTTGAACAAGGATTGAATCAACAGTCATTCTTGACTCCTTTAGATGGTTTCAGTCATAACGGCCCTCCTAGGTAAACGGGAACTAAAATGTGGCCCGCGACAGAAATGAGTTTGACAGCCCTGCCCTAGAGGTTGGGATTACGCAGTGTTTCAAACAGGTTAACCCGCCGTGGGTCCGACATGGAGCAAGGCTGCACCCCGGTGCTGATTTTGTGTGCTGTACCTTAGCAAAGAAGTAGGAGGTCACCGAGTACATGCCATCTTCCAGCTCGTGGTAGAGCATGGCTCTCTCCGCGTGACCTACAAATAACATTTGCTCAGATCTCGAGGCATGTTCGACTTCAGTTAGCGCCACCTATCTAATAGCTGAGCCGTATTATTCTCGGTGTGAAGTCTTGGCCGGCGTTCCAAATGAATCCTCCACAGAGTCGATGGTGGACCTTGGTCTCGAGACTTGCTGGCTGCTCAATCAAGTGATTATCTGCACTTTACCATCTCGTGATTGGGTGTCATGTAAAGTCCATCTTCTTTGACAACTGATATGACTCGCCAGAGGACGAGGAATGACCTTGACCTATCAACTGGGTTGGGCGTTTGATACGAACGGACTCTCACATTTTGCAATGACGTCCAGCACCACGGCGAAGGGCGTGAGCGCTCCGATCATGTAGAGCAGGGCCACAGTGTCCTGAATGGACAGAGGCTGCTCTCCGGCGCCGTAATACAGGAAGCCCACCAGCAGGGACATCAGCAGAGCCTCCAGGCCGTGGACCAGCAGGGTGACCAGGTCTCGGTAGTCATTGTACATGTGGCGCCTGGCGGAGGAGGAGATGGTTGGCGCCACGAGGCGTCTCTCTGCTTTGCCGCCTCTTTCCTGCTCTCACCTGATGAGGATGGAAAACTGCTGGAGCCGTCCCGGCGGTCGGTCCCTTCCCTTGGAGATGACCACGACTTGGTCCTCTTGCGCCCCGTCGGGCGGCGGGGAGCTGCCGCAAACGCCGTCTCTTATTGGTTGTCGATGAGATGCCGGCATGCCAGCCGCTGCCATGCTAACGTGCGGCCAGACAGCAACCTCATTGCAAGATAACGGTACGCAGTCGAGCGGACTCTCAAGGATTTGATGTCTCACCCTGTCGACGGCCACTATTTCTCATGGTTGTTGATCGAGCGCTAACATTTGCAATCTTATTGTTTGGGATGCTAACCAGGTGTAAGATGGCACCGAAATCAGTAAGGCAGATCGATATGTGGCTTTTGCCCGGCACTTGGGTACATTTCAGCAAATACGAACATGCTAACCGTTAGCGTGCCGATATACAAAGACCTGCATACGAAAATCAGATGAATCTGGATTTTTCGGTCAGGTTACTGTTTTTAAAGAAATGCTGACACAAAATTGTCGAGCAAGATAGCAACCTGGGTCGAGGGTGCAAAGGCAGATCCATCCGGATATTACTTTGTGCCCTCTAGTCGTGTTCTGTTCCTAATGAGAGTTGATCAGGTGCCAGCGGGCAAGCGGGCAGAATGCTGACGAAAAATGGTAACTTCAGTGTGGAAAGCACCAAGGCCGATCTTTTGGGCTCCTGACTTGTTTTAGGATCATTACTCTCGTCCTGTCGTTAGGTAATATAAAATGGGAACATTTACTATGTCGACATATGACAAGATAAGCATGTTACAACATGCTACGTCCGTAAGATAAGGATGTTTCATCTTGCCCTGCCATAAGGTGCTCTTTTTAATGACGGTTGATAAAATGCTAACACGCTAAGTACAAAGCAACCTCTCAGGGTGCGCCACGCCCGTCCCGCCGTTCCACATGTGGTCATCGGTGTCCCGGACCTTTTCCGAAAATTGCTCTGCCAACACTCGGGCCCGCTCCAGACACTGGGCCTCTTGCTCCGGACTACGGCGGTCTATGCTGATCAGGTCCACTGGCGTGCAAAGGCAAGGAGCTTGTCAGAGATGTTGTATGCGGTTACGGGGCAGAGAAGCCTCAAGGTCCTACCGTAGAAGTCAGACGGGTTGCAGTAGCGCGGGCAGGGGTGGCCCAGCGCCGTGAAGTACGGTACCATGTCCCGGGCGGCACCGCAGTACACGGCCGAGCCCGAGGAGAGTAAGACCACCAGGTCAAAGAGCCGGAAGATGTCTGAGCGAGGCTGGTGGACCGACAGCAGAACCAGACGGTTCCCCTTGGCCAGGCGGGACAGCGTGATGACCAGATTGTGGGCCGTGAAGCTGTCCAGACCTGATGTGGGCTCGTCCAGAATCAAGATACCTGGAAACTTAAATGCTTGCTTTGGGGATCGGTCTAATAGCTGAGCCAGGTCCGGGAAGGGAGGACGGGGTTCTTACCCGGGTTCCAGAGGAGTTGGACTGCAATGCTGACCCGCCTCCGCTCCCCTCCGGACACCCCCCTCACGTAGTCATTTCCCACCCTGGTGTGAGCGCACTGTCTCAGTCGCAGCTCAGCGATGACATCGTCCACCTGAGAGGAAACATGGCCACAACCTGGTCAGACCGGAATGGACCTTTTGTGGAGGGCACTGCACTCTGAAACCTTTGAGATCCCTTGACATCCACCTGACCCGGTCAGATTTGGGCTCTGATCCACCATTGTCAGAAGTCAAGGCTATCAGAGCAGTCACTCGCGAAGGGTTTTTGGAGTCCCACCAACTAATCCCAGGATGGACGATTGTCACAAGTTGTCAAGACTACCAGACAAACTACTCTGAGGCCGCTTGTCGGCACGTCACCCTCTACTCGACTAAGTCGGACTTGAATGGACCATTGTCCCAAGTTTGGCAGGGGTATCAGACTCACAGCTCCGGAATCAGTTTCAGAAACTACATGCTCTATCTTACTTGGTCTGACTTGGATGGACCATAGTCCACGGGTGTCAAGGGTACCAGACTGAGAAGTCTGGAGCTTGTTTTAGGAACCGCACACACTGCTTGACCGAGTCGGACTTGGATGGACCGTTGTCGAAAGTTGTCAAGGCTACCAGATTGACCCATTCCGGAATCAGTTTCTGACACCGAACCGTCTCTCTGGTCTGTCCCGGATGTCAAACGGTATCGAGTTTCCAAGACAAACTACACAGGAACAACTTTTTGGAATCGGACCACCTAACTGGCGGAGCCGTGGGGTCAGGATTCGCAGTTCATCTGTTATACCTCGGATTGTTCACCAGTCAGTCCGAGAGGGTGAGAGACCGTCAAGTCCATTTGAAAAAATGCATACGCTGTTCGGGGTCCAAATTGACATCTCTCCAAGGTGACTCGAGGACAAAAGTGCCCTGCAGTAAACCCAAGCAACCAATCTGGGGTGAAAATGCCAAAGATGGTTGTGTCATGGAGCAGAAGGCGCCCTCTACCCTGGAGTCGATGTGGGATTGAGTGAGGACGGTTCCCCCTTTGTGCCCTGTGGTTGACTGGTGACCAATCCCGAATCATGCCGTTTAGACGAGGCGAGGCAGCTTTATTTGTGTGCTTCATTCACACAAGCAAAAAACACAGGGGCCAGTCGGTCGACTCTGCGTTACCCTCTGGTCGCGCTGAGCTTGCGTGAAGTGCGTGGGCAGCCTGAGTTTGGCCACAAAGGCGAGGGTCTCGCGCACGGTGAGGTGAGGAAGGAGGCGGTCGTCCTGGCGCACGTGCGCGATGCTCTTCTTTACCAGCTGAGCCGTGTTGGGGCGACCGTTGATCAGAATCTGGCCGGATGTCACGCCGCCGCCCTCGTCGCGACACGTGATGATGTCCAGCAGCGAGGTTTTGCCGCAGCCTGCACCGGCGCAACCACAAGGATTTCTGTCAGGAGTAGTGGCAATGGTCGTACTCGTGTACAACGCTGCACACCAAAGTGATCAGAACGTTTTGCCCCCGTCCTCGAGGCTTTACGTTGGCTCCCAGTCAGCCGCGGAAGAGATTTTTTTTTCCAAAGAAATTGGGATGCCGATCGATGAATCACTGTACGTTTGGCTCCCGAACCCATGAAAGAAATGCCGACAAACCCGGGAGAGCTCTGCAGACTGGCGTCAGTAGGTGGAGCCCAGAGTTCAAAGCAAACATGGTGAAGCCGCATTGAGCTGCTCTGCTGCGCACGAATGGAATACGCTGCCAACACAAGTGAAGCCAGCCCCGCGTGGAAATGCCTGAGACCCCCCCCAACAAATTGCCCTTTTCTCCCCATATCTTTGTTTCAATCAGGTCCAGGGATCATCATCATCATCTTGTCATTTTACAAACCTACTTTGATTTGATTGATTGATTTATCTGTTGGGAACTTGACTTGTAAAAGTTTGGAATGTTTTTGGAAGTCTTGTGTGAATGTTGCCCCATTTTGCCAGCGCAGGTGCGTTTCGTGTCAATTTTGAGTTTTACCCGAGCTTCCAATGACGGCCAGCATCTGCCCGCTGCGGACGCGCAGGCTCAGTTTGTTGATGGCCGTCCGCTTGTGGCCTTTCACCTCCCAGGGCAGCTTGAACTCCGACAGCCTCTCGTACCAGGGAATCTGCGCCGCCGTGTCCACCTGGGATCAACGCACACTCACTGGCTCGGAGGCGTGCGCTCGTGCCATGAGGCCACGTTGAAGTCGTCACCTCGTAGTGCAGGTTGTTGACTTCCAGCTGGTTGCGGTCACCGCCGTACGTGAAGTAGAGGCTGCTGTCCTCCTCCGACGAGAACAGCCCGCCGTCCGCGTGCGGCTGCAAAGCAGCCCGAGCATACGCTTTGACATTTGGTCCTCGGCGACGTCGGGACTTTCCTGCGCTCCGATTGGACGGCCGCGGCAAAACATCTCCAAATGTTGTCTTGACTTGGATTCTTTGTTATGAGCTCAGTATTGCATTTCCAAATGCTTCGGACGATACGCGCGACATCGCACGCTTCCAAAATGTTACGACAGGACTCCGTCCAGAATCCATGCCGTATAAATCCACATTTTGATTGAAACATTTGTGCACCCTTTGCCAAGAAATTAGGAAAAGGATTTCGCTCAAAAAGATCACGTGAGCGTTTTACAAATATCAAATCCGATTTTTTTTTCGAGCAACCGTTTTCTGTCCTCCAAGTGCGATTGGCTCGGCGGAGGCGTTCATTCGAAATGAACACGTCAGCTCGTCCGAGTCCGAGCTTACTCCTCGTCTGCTCCCAAACTACATCGGAGTAAGCGAACCCAAACTACCGTGACCGAGTCAACTGCGCGCAGCGGTTAACCGGCCCCAAATGGCCACAAAACAAACATGAAAGGAGGATGTCCGCGACTGACCTGCGAGGGTCCGTTGGCACGAGTCAGGCTACTGTTTGGGTCCATGATGACGCAACTCGATGTTTGTCCGGTCCGACGGTCGGGGGGCCCCCAGCGCGCCCCTCTTCTTGCCGATGTCCTTTCCCGGCTCCTCCGGATTTGGCCCTCTGCCCTGCCAGAGACTTCTCCTCCTAAACGATGTCCCGTCGCCTCAGCGGCTTCCGGGACGCGCCGCTCGCTTCTGCCCGTCCGCTTTATACGAGGCCGGAGCAAAGTTCCCCGCGATAAGCCCGTCGCGTGTTTATGGCTCTGTGCTGTTAGTGTGCGGGGGAGCTGCAGCTCGGGCGGACGCGGCTTGAAGATGAGCGGACAGCACTCGGCGCCGCAGGAGCGTCCCGGCCGGGACGGCGGGGCCGCACAGCCCTTCCGCTTTGTGCCGGAGGCCGGGAGGGACGGTGCGGACGAGGCGGCCGGGCCCACCGGGCCCGCGTGCTGCCTCAGTGCCAGCAACATCACCTACGCGGTCAGGTGAGCGCAGGCGGAACCGCGGTCCGCTTGGAAGGCCGGCCCCGGTTGTCTCAAACCTGCCGCTGAGCCGGTCTGATAGCGGGGAGAGCTCTCCATTCCTCCACCTTTTTTTGCTTGTCCAACTCGGGCTCAGTGGCCAATTATACTTGCTGATATTAGGCCTTTGCTAAATAAGAATAATTGGCAGGAGTCTTGAAACGCTCTCATGAAACCGGAAATCTTGTCCGGATCGTATACGGGCAGCAAAGAAAAGACGCACGCTTGCCTGATAGAACGTTTTTGGCTGTAAATCCCTCGCATCCTTCTCAGACCTCTCACGGGCCCGCTAAGACCTCATATCTGTCGGTTTGCATCTGATAAGTTGGAGATGTATCCTCAGTGTGCATTTTTCGTCTTAAAATTGGCTCCCAGCTTCAGCTGTGTCCTGTGCGTCATTGATTTCCACTGCAACTCTGTCACCGATCAACAAGGATGTTTTGATGTGAGAAAGTCCTCTCTGCTTCATATTTTGAAGTCATCCCTTCGTGGCAAAGAAAGCAAAGGTGTAGAAGAGGGGCAGTGTGCAAAAATCTCGTTTCCTCAGTCACTTGACCATACGCGTTCTACTTTCGTAGACGCCGCACACGCGCTTGTGCGTATCTTGATATTCGCGCAGTTTCAGGGAGCGAGAGGAGCCGTCTCCCTTGGCCGGGAATCTGGTCGGCCGTGTGCACGCCCACAACGGCGCACGCAAACGCCTGTTTAGGAAAACACCAAAAGAAAGAAAATGCCGCACAGCCACACTTGGTGCTCGGAACCAAAATACGTTCCCTTATATGATTTATGTACTGCATACATTTATGGTCTGGAGCTAAATTTATCCGTTTATTTTTTTACTCATTCCGTATTTTTTACATTAATCGGACATCAGAATATATATATATATATATATATATATATATATATATATATATATATATATATATATATATATATATATATATTTTTTTTTTTTTTTTTGCCAAATTGGAGTTGGCATCAGGCTCAAAAAAAAATAAAACCAATTCCCTATCAGAGGTCTTGAGTCTTAACTCCACTTTTCTGACCGTTAAGTGGCAACCCATTTTGTTGTTCAGCCTCGGCGGGGGATTTGAGGTGTGAGGAGCACTTTTGTTTCCTTGCAGCGAGCGCGTTGGCCCCTGGTGGGACTTGCCCTCCTACACCAAGCGACGGACTCGGCAGATCCTCAACGATGTCTCCTTCCACGTGGACAGCGGGGAGATTATGGGCATCCTGGGAAACTCAGGTGGGCTGCCAGCTCTGGCCCTGGCGCAATTTGTTGCCGGGCAGAATTCGGAGAGTCCTCAAAGCTCGATGGAGGACAAATAAATTCGCAATGTTCAATGAAAGGCGCAACATCAATTGCAAGAAGCAAAGTCGTGTCACATTTTGGCTTGTGTGTTTGCGTGTGGCACAGGTTCCGGAAAGACCACGTTATTGGACGCCATCTCGGGAAGGATCGGCAACTCTGGAAGCCTGTCGGGCGAAGTCTTTGTCAACGGCACCAAACTGGCGAGAGAAGAGTTCCAGGACTGCTTCTCATACGTGCTGCAGGTGACACACGCAACGTGACAGGCTGTTGCTATTTGGGTTCGCAAACTCCAGGAAGAAAGTTTGTCAGTACGTGGGTGAACTTTTTTCTCTTTTTTTTTTCTCTTCTCCTCCATCGCCTCCTCATGCTCCAAATCCATCAGCCAGAGGTGCTCAAGTGTATCCAAGACCCGAATTAAAAACGCTGTCTTAAAACAGCCCCTTTCAAATTATCTCCCGGCTGGCTGATAACGTGCGCGCGCACGCTTGTCCGTCCACTTTAAAGCTTGTCATTAACTTTGGCTGCTAAGCTGCAGATGAGGAGTCGATATGAGCACCTGATATCGAAGTCATTCACATGAGAGACTCTGCCGAGGAATGCGATTGGACCGCGTGTTAATTGAGGCAGGCCGCAGGTTCAAGCAGCGCCCGCGTGCGTGTGTAATTGTCATGTGTGTCAAGGTGTCATTTGGCTCCACTAACTTGAGCGTTGTTAGCGTCGCTCTCGCTAAACGCCATCGAACGCAATGTCTTTGTCTTTTTTGTTTCTTTTTTGCGTCCTTAATGAGCGACTGACTCGGTCAGCCGTGATGCCGCGACACGCTGTCGAGAACAACTTCAAAATAAAAGCAAACCACGGCATTGATGTCCACACATGAGCGAAGCTAAGTTTCACTTTGAAGTTGGCCTCATTTCCACGTTGTCCAGAACGCGAACAATTGTTGCTGCGGTTAGCTTGACTAGTACATGTCAACAAGTGGCTACTCGAGGCCTAAAACAAACGCCTCGAGCGCTTTTTGAACCGAGGTCCTCGAATGAGTCGACGACCCATTCCAGGCCTTGGTTTCCGCATGCGCCTGCACCTGGTCGACAGAGTCTTCACCGTGTGTCTCCACCTTGAGTTAACGTAGTTGTCAGCGTGTCTCGACGGTTTTCATGCATCCGCATGTCGTCGTCGTGACGTCAACATCTTCACCGTGCATCAGCGGGTTTTCCGCAGGCACCAACAGTGACATTGATCACCACAGGGGAGTCCCCCTTGCTTGACCATGCGTCCCCACAGAGAACACACAAAAAAACACTCTCTTTGTTTCGTTTCTTATACCAGAGTGACAACCTGCTGAGTTTTCTGACCGTGGAGGAGACTTTGACCTACACGGCGCAGCTGGCGCTCAGAAAGCACTCGGCAAAAGGCATCCAAAACAAGGTGGGAGCAAACGCGGGCGCATTTTCCAAAGAAGAAATGCTCATCAACTAACCAACACTAAGTGCTTCATTGCGAAAGGGACAAGCTCCTGTATCTTTCTAAACGGAACGTTTCAAAGGAACGGCAAGAGTGAAGGAAACCACGCCCCGAAAATTCAAACGTCATCATAAAATATGACCCTCCACAAAAGGACGACAGTAATCCCTCGTTTATCGCGGTTAATGGGGACCAAAACCACCCGCGATAAACGAAAATCCGCGAAGTAGCGTCCAATTAACATAAACGGGTAAAAAAAAAAAAAAATTAAAGTCCGCAAACGGTCCACGAGAAGCTACAAAACAATAGCGAGTCACATAGAGCAACATATACAGGACTGTACTCCATGTATATGTTAAAAAAATATATATATATATATATTTTTAATATGTTTGAAAAAATCCGCAATGCACTGAACCCGCGATAAACGAACCGCGAAGTAGCGAGGGATCACTGTATTTGGTACAACAGAAGAAAAGCATTAAAATAATGGAATTGCATCATATTTACTTCATAATGTATGAGTTATTTCCACAATGAAAATAACGACGACGTCGTGATCTTTGACATACTATGAAACAGAATGAGCCTTGATTTCATTCTGAAGTCACCCGAAAGGCACTCGATAAATATAAGATGTGATTGGATTCGAGGTGTCTGCAGCGATGGCCGAGCTGAGCCTGAGTCACGTGGCCCGCAGCGTGATCGGCGGCCGCGTGTTCCCGGGAATCTCCGCGGGCGAGAGGAGGAGGGTCTCCATCGCGAGCCAGCTCCTTCAGGACCCCCGTAAGTCCGCACCACGAACGCCAAAAAGCAAGATGAAGCAGAACGTAACATTTGCTGTCATCGAAGCAACAATGAGCACGAGGGCGAGCGCACCGGCTTCGCTTTTTCGGGTCTGCGTAACTCCGCTGAGGACGAAGGCCCTCGTTCCTCATCGTTCAGGATGAGAATGAGCGCACGCACGCGCGTGAGGGGTTCCTGTTGGCTTCCCCTGCAATCAAGCAGAAAATGAATTAATCTCCATTTAATTGCAGCTTGAGAGCCAATCTTTTAATTGTCTTCATGAGACTAACAAAGTCCCGCATAAGTGGGCGCTTATCTGCACCCGGGCAGTCAGCTTTTCAAGTTTCAAGCCGGCGCCTTGTGTCATCACGGGCAGGGGTCATCCTGCTGGACGAGCCCACCACGGGCCTGGACAGCATGACGGCCAATCAGATCGTGATGCTGCTGGCCCAGCTGGCCCGCAGGAACCGCATCGTCATCGTCACCATCCACCAGCCTCGCTCCGAACTCTTCACGGTAACAAAACACACCGAGACAACGGACGCTCGTACCAGCTCATGGCAGTCGAATTCTGCAATTGCTGCTCGACTTTCGTGGCTCACAGACAAAAGAATAGGAATCGAAACAAAACGTGTACATAGTAGAATGTGCGTCGGATACACGGGGACGCCATCGGGAATTTCCCGAACGGCCCGTCCATATCCGGATCGGTCGCTGTACCCCCCCATCGATGAATATTCCCGGCCGTTTTTCATCTTGTTTGAAAATGACCTTGGTGAAGGTCATTTTCTTGCTTGTTTTCGTGTGTGTGTGTGTGTTTGCAGGTGTTCAGCAGCATCGCCTTGATGAGCCGCGGTGAGTTAGTTTTCTGCGGCCAACCCGACGAGATGGTGGACTTCTTTGGCCGATGCGGGTACGAGTGTCCGGAATACTGCAACCCCTTCGACATCTACGGTACTGGCCCCCCATGCGCCCGCGCGCGCTCTCGCACGGGCGAGACAAGCACACGCCGGCTCACGCGCCGTCCCTCGCGCAACAGTGGACTTGACGTCGGTGGACACGCGCAGCGGCGAGCGCGAGGCGGCCACCTTCGGCCGCATGCACGACGTCACCCGCTCCTACCGCGAGTCGGCCGTCTTCGAGCGCATGCTGGCCAGGACGCAGCGGAGCCTTCGCACCCGCCGCAAGGCCGCCGTCCCCTTCAAGAGCAAAGAGTCGCCCGCAGGCGCTGCCAAGCTGGCCGTGCTCCTTAGGTCTCACACGCACTCACTCAGACGGCTTTGCCTTTTGAACGTGTCAGCGAAACATTCTCATGCAATTTTCAACACAATTTCAATGTGACCAAGAAAAAAATGTCCATTCTAGAAGAATGGGGGAAAGATTGACTGTGAGCGAGCCTCAACACTTGAAAGTGCCCGACGTTATGATGATGATGATGATGATGATGATGATGATGACTTGTTGAATTCGATTTTGATTTTCCCCAGGCGGACCATGCGCAACCTGTCGAGAGACCGAATGGGGGTCCTGATGCGTCTGTCTCAGAACTTGATCTACGGCCTCTTCGTGGCCTTCTTCGTCATGCGTTTGGACGCCGACGTGGCAAAAGGCGCCGTGCAGGACCGCATCGGCATCATCTACCAATGCGTCGGCGCCTCGCCCTACACCGGAATGCTCAACGCCGTGGCGCTCTGTGAGTCGCGCCCGCGTCTGATGGCGCCAGCGCATCCCTGGCCGCGTTCTTAGTTGCTTGTCGATTGTGACTGGCCCCGGATAGACAAGCGGCACCAAAAGGAAGGCAGATGGCAATGACCTCGAACGTATTCATAGACTTGACTCACTGCTCTGTATTGATCAGGAAGAAAAAAAGAAAAACCAAAAGGCAATATGTCGTCGTAGGTTTCGTGGGGCTACGACCGAGTTCGAAATGGTCAGAAATCAAAATGGCCGCCCTGTTTCAAAACAACACAGCGCTGTCGGAGGATGGCCGAATCATTTTGCGCACCACGTTTGCGGTCACGCGCTGGTCGGCGGCAGCGTTGGCGGCGCTCGGTGAATGTCGTCGGCGCGGCGTACTGAGAAGGCGGCTTTCTTGCGCATCTGCCGCAGTTCCCGCCTTGCGAGCCGTCGGCGACCAGGAGAGCCAAGATGGCTTGTACAGCAAGTGGCAGATGTTCCTGGCCTACGTCTTCCACATCCTGCCCTTCAGCGCCGTCAGCGTGCTGCTCTTCGCCTCCTTCCTCTACTGGTACGCCGCCGCGCCGCTCGCTCGCTCGCTCGACGCGCTCCGAACGCGCGGACGGAGGCGAGGTCATGACATGTTTGGTTGTTGAGCCAATCCTTTTTCCCTTTCAGGACGGTGGGGATGCACGCCGAGACGTGGCGCTTCGCCTGCTTCACGGCGGCCGTGATGGTCCCTCACATCACAGGTGGGCGCGCGGCCGCTCGCCGCTCGCCCCCGAGCGCCTCGTCACCTCGTTGTGCGTCTTGCAGGCGAGCTGCTGACGGTGGTCCTGCTGGGGGTGGTCCAGG
Organism: Hippocampus kuda; assembly: GCA_901007745.1. Taxonomy (NCBI): domain Eukaryota; kingdom Metazoa; phylum Chordata; class Actinopteri; order Syngnathiformes; family Syngnathidae; genus Hippocampus; species Hippocampus kuda. Next base: position 14,772 of record CAAKHF010014509.1, read on the forward strand.
ACCCCAACATGGTCAACACCGGAGTGGCCCTGCTCAACATCGCCGGGATCCTGCTGGGCTCCGGATTCCTACGGTTGATCCATTCAAGAC
>CAAKHF010014510.1:0-11001 GCA_901007745.1 Hippocampus kuda
ACACTAGAGACATTTTAGAGTGCTCCATTCATGTGGGAGGAAACCAGAGTAGCCGGAGAAAACCCACACAGGCACGGGGAGAACATGCAAACTCCACACAGGGAGGCCGGAGCTGGAATCGAACCCGGTACCTCTGCACTGTGAAGTCGACGTGCTAACCACTGGACTACTGGGCCGCCATATATATATATATATATATATATATATATATATATATATATATATATATATATATATATATATATATATATATATAAACTGAATTGTCAATTGAAATTTAAAACATTCATTGTATGAGCTAATTGCATGCAACATCAAGTAAAATGTAAGTGATGATTTCACATTTCATGGAACGACTTGTAGACATGACTTTACTTTACACACTGTACTGCACAGTATAGTATAGTTTGAGTCCCTGATGTTCCACTTAAGTTCTGTAGGTGTCAGTAGTGCGCTTTCAAACTGTTGCCAAGTGTCAGAACAAATCAAGAAGAAGGTGGCATGTTTGCCTTCTGTAGACTCAAAACATGAATCCTAACATCAATGTTAACAGCGAAGCAACGTGCCTCTCCCAACTGTGTGTATCTATCTGTTAAGAGGCACATATGTCTTCATACAATAGGCCCACACGCGCACACATGCACACGTGTGCGCACGCATACATCTTATGTTTACATAGTTTAGCCGGTTGTTCAGCCACTTTGAGTAGGTGCAATGAGGACAACATGTCTCACAGATTGATCGATAAGTCTCTGGTTCAACTGTAAGAGCTTACACCAAACTTGAGACATGCCAGAAATTCCAGTGGAGATATGTCAATCATTGACACTGCTCCAGTAACATCAAAATGACTTGTTGCACACAATATAAGCTCGACTGCAACTGCCCGACAATCATCACGTTTGTAAGTGTACTGGCCCGCTTATCTCCGTCACGCCATCTGCGTGTGCCTGGCAGCTGTTTCACCGGCTGCAGTTGAACTTTGCGCCAGCAGGTCAACGGTTAACTGCAAGGTATTTTGCGATGGCCATTTACAGCCACTGAGGAAGGTCCCAATGTGCTTTCTTTCATACATTACAGTGTGTGAACCTACCTGCTTTTTTATTTTATTTTTCTTAATTTGTGTTTACAGGTTATGCGTGCTGTAAGACATAAGCATGTCATCGTGCAATATATAAAAATGTCACGTAGATAACAGAACCCTCATTTTGGTGGGTGTGTGCGGTGGGGGGGAGGGGGGGTTGTAGGGATGTCCCCATCACATGATCAGAAATCAGGCCCAATCATATCATTTTCAGCTAATCGGGATCATGGAACAAGATTGATTTTTAAAATCAAGCTAATGTTATTTATTTTTAAGGGCTACAAAGCAGCCAAATAATCCAGAGGTACATATATCTTGCTGAAAGAAAATGTATACATTTATCATACGAAACATTGCAACACAGCCAGAAGTAAATAGAGCCAGTGGGGCCACATTCTGGTAGTTGTCGCGGGAAGCTATCGTGAAACCTGCGTCATGTAACAATGATAATGTCTGCAGTTTGCAAATATTTGTGGACAATAGGGTTGCCACAAATGATTATTTTGGTAGTCCACTAATCACCAACAGTAATTGCGATTAGTCAACTAATCGGATCCTATCTTCAGCCTTCTAAAATAGCTGCCTCAGTTTTGTTTTGGGTCTTTTTGGTCAGAACACCTGAACAAATAACAAGATTCTGATGAGATGTATTAATAATTTCATTTCAGGAGTATAAATGAATGATCTGCTTAACTACGGATGTAGCCTATGATTAAGGCAATTTTTTTAGAACTTAAGCCATGATTTGAAGGTGGCGCTATGCAAATCACAGCATACTGCACCAGTAAGCAGCTGCTCTTATATAAGCATTATCTTACAGCTTGAATTCTTTGAGGTATGTAAAAAAATCATAATGAAGAGAATTATGATAATTTTCCTGAAACTTGCCACTTATACCAGCCTTCCCTGGGCAATCTAAAAACAAAGATAATAATGCTGATAGTACAATATTTGAACTTTTATTTGAGTACTGTTGCCTTTGACATTTAAAACAAAATGTTGGGTCTATTTAAAAATAGAACAAAAACTATGCATTGTCCATCCATCCATCCAACCACAAAAAAAGTGCATACCTTCAATGTCCGATAACAGTTAGCCATGAGAGCATTGGCATACTGCAGTTATGGTATTCTTTTTTTTTTTTTCTTCTTAAATAAAGCTTCAACACTTATGGTATCTTGTTCATTCCTACTGCCAAGAGTAGGCGTAGCTTTTCCAGTGACATCACAGCTGGCCCAGATCAACGCTTACTACGCATATGCGTCAACTCAAGCACAGAAAATGCAAACAGGGCGGCGGGAGCCACAGAGTCTGTTATCATAGGGGAAACATAACTGCAACAATAATACCGACTAGTCAACAACTTAAATTAGTTGTCGACACTTTTGGTCATCGATGTCGTCATGATTAATCGACTAATCTTGGCAGCCCTAGTGGACAGTTGAGTCATTGCAATGACAACTTGTCTACAAATTGAGCATTGTGCAGGGCGGATAGGACAGAGGTGCGTTGAGAACAACTAATTTAATACGCCACCTGAAAAAGCAATAAAGTGTGTCTGGAGAGCAAGCCCTTTATCGCGACTGTGCCTCGGTTCAAAACTAACCTTCCGATCGAATTTGTTTGTTTGCTATGACGTATCCTTTGTGCGCAACATCAATCTTCGGCAGTGGAAGTCCTTCCTTATTCAAAGTGGTGCACTGTAGTTTGATCACAGAATTCAGCATTAACTCAGTTTTGAATAACGAGAAACACATCGAGTCTTTAAAGCCCCATTAGCTGATAGCACTGGAAATATTTATTTTATTTCCAAGGAAGACATTTTTTTTGTTGTTGTTGTTGTTTTTTGATGTCCCCTACGGCTTTCGGAGATTGTTTCATTTCGCTGTCTGTTTGCTTAGGTTTGCCCCACCTCAGAAATGTGCTTGGTTTGGTTCAGCGATGAATGTCTTATTTCTAGGCTGCTTACAATACAAGAACCTGCTGAAATGTCTCAACAACATTTCTGTTTTTTGTTGTTGTTGTTGTTGTTTGTTGACAACGAGCTGTTGTCCTGACTTTGTGTGTCATTCTCTTCCACAGAGTTGTCAAAGAAGAGATTTCTGATGACAACGCCAAGCTGCCTTGCTTCAACGGCAGGGTGGTGTCCTGGGTAAGTGACTTGATGAGACAGCCATGCACGTGTGGCACGCACACATGCGTGCATGCCTCCTAAAGCACTTCTATGCCGCTCTTGTGGATCATCCAAATGGGATCGCCTCCACAGAGCTTTTTTTTCAACACTCTTCAGTTATGCTGTTTTATGCTCGGCTTCTTGACCATCCATTGTGCAGTGGATCAATTCCATGTGGAGCAACGCACTCATTTGTCACTCTGTCGCTTGAGTTGCCTTCCAGTGTTGTGTAATTACCAGAGTGTCTCCAGGGGACAATAAAGGATGTCCAATTAAATCAAGCTGTCGTGTTAGCAGAGGATTTACATTTTCGCCATTCCACTCTCGTTGAAGAATGAAGATGAGGTTAAAGCTGTGGCCTGAATTATTGATGAGCGCCATTGTACAGCAGGCTGCCCGTTTCATTTGCAGGGGGGCATTTTGTTGTTGTTTTTGTTTTTTTGTTTACACCTACGACTTGAAATAATGAAAATGTTCCTCAGTTAGTTTGCATTTCATTTCTTGGTATTGGATGTAAGTGTCAAGCGCTCTCGAAATAACATTCCTCATCAAAATCCAGACATCAATACTGTCAAATACTTTGACTTATAGTCGAGTTGATGCCGCGATACAGGTGATTTTTGTAATTAAACAATTTAATGTAATTTGACAATTCAAACAACAAAATAAACAAGCACTAAGTGTGCACCTACTAAGAGCCATTTAAAGTCCATTAATCAGGGTACATAAGTACGTGTTCATTCAAAAGTGAAAGCCTCTGACTGACAACACCTAATGTGTGCCAAACGTTTCCCAATCAACACAGCCTCTGGCAGAAACAAACACAAGTCACATACTGCTGCTACTGCTACTACTGATGATGATGATGATGATGAACCAAAAGGGTGAGCCAGTTACCATAACAGTTGGACTAAGCGCAGGTTGATTGGTCAAGTCTTGAGCATGAGGTTGACGAATATTGTTGCGTTACGGACCATCTTGGACACTGCTTGAGTGAAGACACAGAGCCAAGTACTGCAAGACAAAATGATCAAAAATAGTGAAATTGCAAACAGCACAGATTGTGCACAAGGTTAAAAAGATGTTACAACAAAACTTTGAACAAATATTTGGCGAGGGGGGGGGGCTTATAAATGAATGAAGTGGTAAATCAAACTTTAAAATTAACACCATTCACACAAACAGGAGATTCAGAATTTCATTGCGAGAGGTCAAATTATGGAACGGTCTACATGAGGGCTTAAAACGATGCAGAAACATCCTGGATGAAATACAAAAGTCACACTCGCTGGATACAGTTGAACAAGGGGTGTGGCAAACACTCGCTTGGCGTTCAGGAGTCACAAGTCTTGCTCATTTGTACTTGATAGACAGTATGTAGGTTCCCTATGGTTTGGTACGGTGTTTCTCTCAATGTGTTGCGTCTTGTGGATTTGATATTATCAACATGTAGTAGGGCCTTATCTTTAGTATGATACTTACGATGGACAAAGAATAGATGTGTAGCGGTGCATGGCTAGACTTCTTCGCACTCTCTTTTGAGCATGTTTGGTGGCAGGTGCTCATTGTCTATTTTTGATTGTTTGATGTGTTTTTATTGTTATTGTTGTTACTCAAAATAAACATGAATTCATTCGTACCCATGCATTCAAAATGGTGACGACGTAAACAATTGAGGGTTATATCGTTTAAAGCAGCACTAATATTTGGTGTAAAATGACAGTTTTACACCATCACCCCCATCCTGCGACAGCTCCACTGTCTCCCTGTTAAACAAAGAATCAACTTCAAAATACTCCTTTACACATTCAAAGCCATCCATAACCTTGCCCCCCCCCCCTATCTATCAGATCTTCTTCAGATCTCTATCCCTTCTCGCTCACTCAGGTCTTCATCCTCCCTCCATCTCTCTGTACCCTCTGCCCGTCTCAGCACAATGGGGTGCAGAGCCTTCAGCCGCTCTGCCCCCAGACTCTGGAACTCACTTCCACCCAATATTCGCAACATTGACTCTCTTCCCACATTCAAAACCCAGCTCAAAAGTCACCTTTTCAGACTGGCCTATTCTACCTAAATTTTATCTTTTATTTATAATTTTATCTGTGGTTTTATTTATTTTTATTTGTTCATTGTTTGCTCTGTTTACTGCTGTTTGTAAAGTGTCCTTGAGTGTTGTGAAAGGCGCTTCAAATAAAATGTATTATTATTATTATTATAGTTGTACGGTACTGACTGGAATTGATTGTGTGTGTGTGACTGCTGGATTATTTGTTGATTCCCCTTCTCTCCTTTCCTCTCCTAGTTGGTGCTTGCAGAGAGCACTCACTCTGATGGAGGATCCCAGTGCACAGAGAGCCATCCAGAGCTGCCCCCTCCTCTGGAGAGAACAGGCGGCATCGGTGACTCCCGGCCCCCTTCTTTCCAGTGAGTAGGCCAATCGCTGCTCATCATGTGTGCACAATTCCACGCATACGTACGCGTGTTCCAGCACACACTCCTGCGTGACCTTGTTACTGCAGTTTACCCATTTGAGTTTGCCGCATAGATTCATCATCATAGACTTGGTTGGAGGTGAAGTTGCCGTGCACCGACAGTATGTGTGAATATGCCACCTCGGGTATGTGCTAAAAGGGAACTATAGAATCATGCTCCGGGGCCACTTTTAGTCGCTCCTTGTGGGCCATGGAGTATAGAGGCGCTTGTTGGCTCTTATTTGTACAAACGATGCATATGCTGCTCTAAAATAGCCTTTGCAGCATAACCATCTTCAGGCAGTCATTGAGTACCATTAGTCTCTCAAAGCACTCAACCGTATTTGCCTGATAGACACACCGAAAAGAAAAAAAGAAAATGCTCCAATGGCCAAGTACTCATCTTCCCCAAATTTTCATTTTTTTTCTTTTTTTTTTTTGTCATAAATATCAGTTTTACATGACTTGGGTTGTAGTCTCTTTATTTTGTTGAAAGGAGAGTAGTTTGTAGTTTCATTAGGGCACATGCCTTAAGAATGTCAGAAGTGCACTCTTTTAGGTGCACGAAAAAAAGTTTGTCTTTCCCAAGCACAGAGACAGAAGCAGGCTGGCTCATCCAACAGTTACGCAAAAACTAAAAATGTTACCTGATGATAGAGAGAGTTCAAATGACTTTTGTAATTCCTCTGCTGTGTTGCAGTTCACCTACAGCGGCTCTGCAAAATTGCAGGATTTTGTGTGGAACTCAATTCCTTGCCTGTCGCGTAGAATCCTCCTTCTATGGCAGAAATCTGTCATGTCCTCATGTGTGGGAAAGGAGAGCCACAGTTTGACTCATCAACATGATGAGCACACTCGCGCAGGAACTACTGGTGGTCACAGCTCACGCCCAGACATTGACATGCAGACTAGCTTGTGCCAAGGGGGTTAGCTCGTGCCTCCTCGTCGATGTCGCCATCACATGCTATCCCACGAGTCCCACATTTCAAAAGACATGCACACATACTACAATACATGCAGTTTGTTTATGTAATTGTATGCTTTGTTTGTGGTCAAATGTGCTTATCATTAATTTAAAAGTGTGTTTTGCTGAGTTTAAATGTGTTTGAAATGTGGAAGGAGGTTAAGCTAGTAATTTTTTACGTAAAACATTTTTACGTAATCCCTCTTAGTCTACATTGTAAATATTCACTTCGTCATCGGAAATTGGGGGGTTCACTATATTGCTATATTTTTTTAAAATATTACATACAGTGCATATGATTTATTCTCTTAGGACTGCAACTTTGTTCTGAAAGTCTAATTTCATGTTCTCAGGCCCAGCTCAGTCATGAAAGCTTCGCATTGTCATGAGTTTTTCTCTCCCTTACGGCGCCCCAGTCCGTCTTACTCCTTCACACAGGCAGGAATATTTTCTTGGCAGCCTGATGACCAACACCTGGAGAATATCGCGCCTCCTGCTAAAGGGAAGGTCCGCTCTAAATATAACTTGAAGGGCTGGCCGTATGGGGGCTGAAGCTTGTTGTCATTGCAGGGCCAAAGCAATCCTGCCGAGGCTCTATATCGAGAACAAGCAGTCTGCCATGTCTCGGTGTATCTCTCTATCCAGCGTTTGACGTCCGGGCTCAAGTTTGCCCTCTGCTGCTGCCGAAACAGCTTGGCCTCCCGATGCCATCTGGAGCTACCATTACTGCCCTCATGTGGTGCAAAGTGACAGTGCAACGACCTTCACACAAATCTTCCCCCACCCTCCTGGCTTTCGCTCCTGAGCTCACCCTTTCTCTTTTCCTCTTTGAGTCAGACAGGCAAGCCGAGTGAATTCCCCGCGGCGAACCTCATCGCCGTAGCCAGCCCTTCCCGCTCTCCCTAAATAGCTGGAATATGATTACCACATCATTTGCCTTTTGCGCCTTATTCATGCTGGTCACGTGTTTGTGGGTGTGAATGGCTCCATTTGATGAGCGTACAGAGTAGGTTGTTTTGTGCTGAGAGTGGACGCAAGTGCTGTGCTTCTGCCTGCTAATCGGGATGAACAGACATTAAAAGCACCCATCTCCATTTCCCTAGAGTGAAGGGGCGGACATTTGCTGCAAAGGGGCTGTTGGTTTTATAAAAGGGGGGTGGACGTTTGTTCAACGCTGCCATTTTGCCTTGAATAATCTACCCCTGGATGGAGAAACAGCCACAGTCTCATGGCCAGCCATCAGCCCCATTTACATGTACTGCTCGTAGTAACACCTCAACGTAGCGTGAGCCTCGATTTGCATGCCCTCGCTGGTGACGTCCATGTTAGGTGAAGCGACCGCCAGCATTCCACATCGAGCAGCTTTCCTTGCAGAATGTTAACACAGTGTGCCGATTATCATTGGCTGATTAAGAATTTGTCTCCCCGTCTGTCTTTGCTCATTTATGTCAAAGCATATGCAAGAATGATCACATCCATGCATTATGTATGCGTGTGGAAGAAACATGTTTACCAAAATGGGTGTATCGGACAGGCGGATTAAGTGACAGCAGTCTCACCAGCCTTAAGTGTCGCCAGCTCTGTGACTGAGTACCAATTTGTCCTCTAGCCCTTGCAGACACCAACAACCTGGGCCTGTTCATTGCTCTGCACACACCTGATCTGCCAATGCACAATTTTGCCATTCTGTACTCTGTGTGTCTCATTCTCGTTTCAAATAAGATAAGATAAGATAAGATATCCTTTATTTGTCCCACACTGGGGAAATCATGCTGAAGGCACCAGCTGGCTGCACTTTCAGTGGATCTCATTAATGCCAGCATTGTCCAGAGTAACGCTCTCTGCAGCTCGCCGCTCTGGCTATTAATAATGACCGTGGAAAACACATCACCTATCGTAGCTTACTGGCTGGAGGTTGTGAATTTGAAACACTGTCCTCATATGAGATGCACATCCCCTCCGAAGCTAAACACAAGAACTGTGCAGAACGCTTGCTGGTGCTTGTGTTCCGAAGTGTCGGTCCCATTAGTTGTCTCCCCCACCCCCCCGCTCTCTTAACCTCAAGTTTTCCTGATTTTGTAGTGCCAACGCAGTAAGCAGCCGTGACGGCCTGGATACTGAGACGGGCACAGAGTCACTCCTCAGCCACCGGCGCGAACGGGAAAGAGAGCGCACGCGGAGAAGAGCTCGAGAAACCGAGCGTAAGTATGACGAATTTTCAATTTGACTCTGAACTTTGTATCCCCCAACACAAACCTGGACAAATTAGGGCCCGGGGGCCACATCCAGTGCCTGCGCAGTCTCTGACCGACACTCATTGCACCATCAGCGAGCATCAGGCAGCGAGCGAGAGCTCAGACTATGACGGTTTACTCATGACTTTTCCGGCCCCTCTAGCAACTATGATTGCAAAAAAACGACAATGCAAATCTACAGTTTCATATACCGTATGCATTCACTCTATTATAAGTCATCACTGTAGTATAATACATCACTGTGAATACTTTTATAAATACCCACTTATATACTTATATTTATACTTCCCACTTATCTACTGTATATATTTGAGAGTCCTGACTAGGAGGGGCTAATATGACTTGGCGGTGGGTGCACAAAATTGACGTTTAAAGTTAAAAGTGTAACGACATGCGTAATCTTGCCCACGGACACTTTGACATGGCTGCAATGGCCGGGGATCCAACCCCCAAACTCTGGGTTGGGAGATGACCACTCTACCACTGAGCCATGCAGCCCCCGAAGAAAAGTTTTTCTGAAGTTTACAAGTGGAAGTTTCAAGTGCAATCGCAACTCGTTGGCTACTGTCAACAGTGGTTGCATTTGGAAATCCACTATCATGCCCTCACGTCACTCTGAGTTTGTGTTGGGAGAGGCGCGCTTTGTTTCCAAACCCAACCTATGTTCTTGAGCAATTAGCAACTATTGTTTGAACTGTCTGAAAAATATGCTGCATTAAACTGTCTGAAAAATATGCTGCATTAGAAATAATTGAGACAAAGTTCAGGTTTGCCTGTTGGCTTGGCCCTTGGCAAGCGTTGCCGTTTTCCATGTGGCGCCATTGCAAAAATAATTTGCCTGCCCCAACATGTTCATTCGGGCACCTGTGACAAGCTGTGCATCAGAACGTAAAATATTGACATCAGATGCTGCACACTAGGGACAGCTGCCCCTCTCTGTCTTCCATCTTGCATCACAACCAATCTTTGTGACCGGCTCAATAATGTGTTCTTCTCCAACTCGTCTTCCAGCACTAGTGTTAGGGCTGCTTTACCATTGGACCATCTTTTGACTGTGCTTGTGATTTTCAAACATATTTTTTTGGTCCGACAAATAAGTCATGCACAGTTGCTTTTGCCAGATTTTGTGTATGTTTTTTTTTTTTGTAACTTGGATTCATCTTTATTTTAAACACAACTCTGAACAGTGAGCCCAAGTGAGCGCTGAGACTGTTGGCTGGTCCATCAAGCAAATCGTCGATTAATCAATTATAGAGTACAACACAGTTGTTCTCATGCAAAACATGTTTATTTTGTTTCTAAATGGGATTCAAGTTAAACTATAAGGCATTCAAGAACAGCACAATCACTAAACCAAACAACAGTATAGAACAGGGGTGCCCATTACGTCAATCCTGATCTACAGGTAGATCTAAGATAGGTCCCAAGTAGATCCGAGGAGTGTCGAAGAGAAAAAACAAACAAACAACCATTTGTGTGTCTTTGTACATGTTAGTCCTGTAATATATGTTTTTGTGTTAATGTACGCTGCATACGTTACGTTCAATCATATTTTTTCCAAATTTGACAATACTCATGACTTGTGACAGGCTATGTCCACGGAAATGAGCACAACCGTGTGCTCTAATTATCTGCTGTCGCCATGGCAACAATAGATACTATTATTGCAACCCTCTCTCTCTCTCTCTCTCTCTCTCTCTCTCTCTCTCTCTCTCTCTCTCTCTCTCTCTCTCTCTCTCTCTCTCATTTGCTAGTTTCTGCCGAATTAGAATCATTTCTTTTCCTGCAGACTTATTCTTACCATCACTTAATAAGCCACTTGCAGATCTGCTCTGCGCATGTGTGAGAATCAAGGTGAAAAAAAAGAGAAGCAACCAAACAAGTGCTTTTCTATGACCGTGCATAGGCGTATTTTGAACTGTATGCCTTAAAACTGGCAGGCATTGTTGAAAAGGTTTTATGCCTCGTATAACAAATTCCAGGTGTACTTTGTGCCACGTTTAACTGCTCTCATGGAATTTTGAGGCTTGAATGTTGATATGGGGGGGGGGGGG
>CAAKHF010014511.1:29488-52716 GCA_901007745.1 Hippocampus kuda
GGGGGGGGGGGGGGGGGGGGGGGGGCAGGAAGTACCTAAAAGGCTGAGACTTCGCCGCGGTGGAGGCGGCGGCGTGGGCGGGTGAGGCGTGTTGGCGGTGCCTCGCCGGGAGAGGTCCACGTCCAGCAGAGACACCGTTTCGCCTGCGCTCGGGCGGGGAGACACACAGACACCGAGGACGGACGGACGGACGGTGACTCGGGTGCGCACTTTGGGCGCCGACGGTGGGCGGCATCGGGAGACGCCCCGTCAGGTGATCTTACCAGCGAAGGACGAGAGGGAGGCGGGGCAGAAGGCACTGTGGGCCCGGCTCAGCCTGCCGCCGCTGGCGTCGTGATCCACGCTGAGCAACCCCAAGCGGTCCAAAAAGGCACACACAACAACAACCATCATCAGGATCGGAAGCATCGCACATGGAAACTCCGACCTTTCCTCCGGAACGCCATTTATTACAGCGGCGGTGTCAAAACATACAGCCCGCGGGCCGGAACCGGCCCCCGAGGACGATTGATCAGGCCCGCGGGATCATTTAAATGTGGGGGGGGGGGAATGCATAAAAGACACGGAATGAATATTTTGAATAAAATGCAATTCATGGATTTTTCGCTAGGGGGCAGACTGTTTTCTCTTTAGTTTGTAAGGTGCGGGTATTGAGATTTTAGAAATGGTTGAAAAATTCCTTTCTTTATCAATGTATAATTTGATATTTTGTATTGCATTCTGTACCGTGTACAGTTCATTTTTTTTCTCTGAACCCTGCCACGCCATTTGTATCCGATTTGATCCATGCACTTTCATGATGTAACTCGTTCTCTATATGACGTTCAATCATCTGCATCAAATTTGATACTGCGGCTTTAAAATATGATTTCCCCCGAATGATCCTTTTCAGACGTCATCGACATCGTGCTTATCAACAGAATACGCCAAATATCTAAAACAACGTGATACGGCAAAAATATTTCTGTGGATTTTGTTGAAAGGGTTCATGGACATCTCAGTTCCCCAAAATCGGATTTTTCTGGCTATTCCTTGATGGGTTAGGCATGAAAGGGTTCGACATTTTGTGTGTTTCCCCCCCCCCGCCCCCTCAATTTTTGCTGCTGGTGATTGCAAATTTCTCCATTGTGAGACCGATCAAGGTTTTCTGATCTTATCTTATTTTGAAGACTTTTGTCACGATTGGCTTTGCGCTTCTTTTCCAGCCTGATGTCAAGCCAAAAGGGATGCGAATGATGACGACGGCGGCTGCGCTCACCTGTCCAAATCCAGCGAGGGTCCCGATGCGCTCATGTGCGCGTCGGCCAGCCCCCCGAAAGGGGTCGCGTGGTCCCGGTCCAGCAGGTGGGAGGAACCGCTGCAGCTCTTGGCACGGAACAACCTGCTCAGGCGGACCCTCAGCGAGCGCTTCTTGGATTTGGCGGCCGCCCTCAGCGACTTGGCCCCCCCGCAGGGGGTCCGCGGGGCACCGGCGCACCTCTCGGGCCTCCTGCGGGGGGTGGAGGCCTGGCTGCGGACCAGAGGGGAGTCCTGCGGATGCGGGTGGACCCCTGGCGACGTCCCGCCGCAGAGCCCCTCCTCCACCGTCACTTGCGCCCGGAAATAACTGATTTTGTCGGCGAGGTCCGGTTTGGCGCTGACTAAAAAGTGTCGGTCGGGCTCCCGGTCCCGCAGGCCCAGCCCGGCCACGTCGTGGCTGCCGAGCCCTTCCAGAACCAGCAGGGCGTCGCTGGTGACGGCAGGGTCATCGGCGTGCTCCTCGGCCGGCGCGTGCGCCCCCCGGCACGCGCAACGCGGGAGCTCGCCGGCTTTGAGGAGCATCTTTGGCACGGCGCCGACCCCCAGCCCCCCGAACCTCCGGGCCAGCTTCAACACGGGTCCCTGTCGCTCACGGCCGGCGTGCGCCCATCCGGGGTCGATGACGGCCGGCGACGGCGAGGGCAGCCGGGGCGGGCCGGCCAGGAGTGGGTGTCCACGGCGCACTTGCGCGGATCCTCGCTGCTCCGCGGAGCGCGGGACCGGAGGACGCGTCGCCCAGGTTGCGTCCATTTGATCCTCTTCCAGGGTCCGAGTGCTATCCCCGCGGGCGGGCTTGGAACGACCTGCCCCGGGGTCCAAGCCCAGGGGAGTCCTGTGCTGGTCCACTTCCAGGATCCCGTCGCCTTTGCGCACGAGGTCCGAGAACACCAGCAGCTGCGGCCGCAGAGCGGAGCCCAACTCGCATCCCGGGGCCTGCGCGGGGCTCTGCGGCCTGGGAGCCGCACGCGGCGGGGCTTGGCCGTCGCCGTCAGGTGCGGCGGGGCCGCGAGTCGCCAGCCCGGCCACCGCGACCCCCCCCGGCGGCGCCGGGCCGCTCTCGGCATCGGGGCGGTCCTCGTCGGCGGCGGAGACCAGGCGCATGAGCACGAAGTCGGGCGACACGGATGGCGCCCGCGCGTCACATGGCGGCGAAAGCGGCGCAAGACGAAGACCGAGCGCTCCGAGCGGGGCCGCAGCTCCCGTCGAGGCGGAGCCAGACGAGAGGCCGAAAGGAGACCACGACGACGGCGACGACGACGTCAGCCGCCGCGTTCATCCTCTGCGGCGAGGCCGCGCCTGGCTCGCGGCGGCGTGCGGGCGCAGGCCGGCCTCAGACATCGTCGAGTCCCCGCTCACTGAACACGGAGCAGGCGGACGAGCAGGCAGGAAAACGGACCGCCAGCACCTTGCTCTCCATTCGGGCCCCGCCCGCTCGCTCAGCATCACTCGTGACGAGGACCGCGGCGACGATGAGCTCCCGATTCCCTCTCTCCTTGATTTCGTGAACTCAACATTTGTTGTCTTTCGCACTCATTCGTTTCCCAAATCATATAACGTATCCTGAGAATTGTAATCAAGAAACTCTTTAAAATAAAAAAACAACAACAACAACAGCAACATTTCATTCCAAGGTCTTCATCACAAAGCGAGCGAGGGGTTGCCGTTCAGCCTTTGTCCACTAGGTCGCAGCAAAGAAATGGTAAGCGATGACATCACAGACTAGTTCCGGTGGGACAGCCAATCGCTTCGCTTTTGCGGCAATGACTGCGCTTGTCAGCAGGGGGCGGTGTTGGGCGACTTTGGAATTTTTTTGAAGGGCTTTCTACACATTCCAAAGGCATTTTCCACAGGAAGGCGTCCTCAATTTGATCATCGGCATGGCGATGTATGACAAAGGTGTGACACTTAAAGCTTAGTCTGTGTGTGTGAACGAACTGCGCGCGAGTGTCAGAGAGTGAGTGTGTGAAAGAGGAGCCGTTGCCATAGTTACCAAAACAAGGGTTCTTTCTGTGCCTTCATCGCACCTCACAGTTGCGATGCCCGCGGGCGCCTTTGGGCGCAGTAAAAGCGCATCCAGCAAGTCTCTTGGTCGGATGCGTTAATCCCGATTGATGCACAGCTTAAGCCTGGTTTCTCTCTCACAAACTCGCACGCACGCACGCACGCACGCACACCAGATGTCCTCTCACTCTCATCACCTCCCCCTGTGTGAGGGAGGGACGGGAGGAACAAAAAAAAAAAGAGAGCGAGAGATGAGAAGCCGGAGGATGGGTGAGTGTCATCACCAGAGCTTCCGAAAACTCTTGTGGAGCCACAGGCAACGGAGCGGCACAGGACCACAGGAGAACAACAAATTGGGGAGCTCCTCCTCAGTTGCCGGCGATACAAAAACACGGCAGAGTAGAAGAAGAAAAAGGCTGCGGGCTCCTGCTCCGGTCCTGGTGATGATGCATCTGTAGGCAAGAGGCAGCGGGAGGAGAAGAAGAAGAAAGTTTGGGCTTCCTCCTCAGCAGGACAGGCGTTTTGCTCACCGAGGTTGACGATGAGCTTGCGCAGCCAAAGTCCGCTCCCGTTGTCGGCGCCGCAGATGCTCTCCGGGGAAGCCTCCAGAATGTTTCCGCTTGTTCTGATTTTACTGCCGTCGCTCGCCAGAGGTCAGGTGAGCGCCGACGCCGGGAACGTCAGCGATTTGTTGGACGCCAGCTCGCCCGAAGCGTCGGGCGCCTCCTCGGACCCGACGGCGGGTAGCTCGGAAGCGCCGCCGCAGGACGACTGGTCAGCGGCGGAGAGCTTCCTGTACACGGGGGACTCGTCCGCCGCGGGGGCGGCGCGCTGCTCCCGGGCCTACGGCGCCCCCCTGCGGCCGGGGCCGCTTCCCGGCGGCATGCGCGCCGCCCTGGGGCCGGCCCTGGACGCGCTGGCCAACGCGGCCAACTTCCTCAACATGATCTTCCAGGCCAGCGACCTGCGCGAGAGCTCCGTTCCCGAAGACATGGAGTGGTACCAGGCCCTGGTCCGAGCCCTGCTGGAAGCCGGCGGGCCGATCCGCCGGGCGCTGCTCACCTTCGACTGCCATCCGACCGGCGCCGCCCCCCAACTGGTGCTGCGGGCCAGCCGCGGCCCCCCGACGGGGGCGCCCGGCGTCGTCCTCCTCCAGGACCTGTCCAAGACGTGGGGCCGCCTGCACCCGCCGCCCCCGGCCCCGGACGACGGCTGGTTCCGGCGCTTCAAGTTCCCGGACCCCGCGCGGCCGCCCGCGCTCGCTAAGAGGGTCCTGCTCAACGACCTGAGCACCTTGGAGACGCCCAAGTGGGGTCGGGGCGACGGCTACGTGAGCAACCGCAGCGGCGTCGGCTGGGGCCCCGCCCCTTACCTGGACTGCCAAGACGGCCGCTTCGTGCCCAGGTGGATGCTCACCTTATCCGCCGCCTTCTACGGCCTCAAGCCCGACCTCAGCCCCGAGTTCAGGTCAGCACGCCACGCAGGCGCGGATGCCCGAAACGGGTCGGAGGGTCACGCGGCGCTCGCAAAGGCCCACTTTTGGCCCTCTCTCGATGAAGTCGTCCGTATCGTCAGCGTAGGCGACACCAGCGCAGTCGCGACGAACATCTGACAGCACTCGGATATTTTTCGGTGAGCGTCTCCCCTCACGCGTCCGCGAGGGGAGCAACAAAAGGAAGAATCAACAAACGGTCATCTCCTTAACCATTCAGTCCCAGCCGAGTCTGAAAAGATGTTTCACTTTACGTCTTTGGGAGTGAACCACTTGAAAGAATGGCCCGTGTCATTCGTCAGCCATTTTTGTTGTCTCCTCGGGATGCTGTCGGAGCTCCTCAAACGCGATCGTGAGATGCATGTTGGAAAGGTTACGCTGTGCCATGACGACATTCACAGTTAAAGATGTCAGGCCGAAATGGACCGTCTCCAAAAAAAGACAAAACATTTACACACGCATCCCGCAAATGGACATTTGACATGAGCATAGACGTTAGCGTAACTCGAAACCTTCCGGCAACTGAACACACCCGGAGCAGCAACACAGACAAACAGGGCGCACGACAACACTCACAGGGCAACGTTTTGAATCCCGACGCGACGCGGGGCCCATCTCCGCCGCTCCTTCTTGCTTTTAGCCACGCCGCATTCCTCGCAGTGAAGCTCAGTGCTGCCCCGGCGCGTCGCCAAAGACGTGCATCTCTTGCCTGCCAAATCTGACCAAATGTGACAAAGCCAGCAAAATTGATAGCGTGCCCACGGAACGAAGGTTGCAAATGGTGATGTGAGCGATGGAAGACGTTTTGAGTGTGTGTGTGTGTGTGTGTGTGTGTGTGTGTGTGTGCGCGCCCGCGTAGGGGTGTGATCCGTGTGGACGTGGACATCCAGGACATGGACGTGGACCAGTGCACCACCCAGGACGGATGGTTTGCCGACACGCACCAGTGCAACCGCACCAGCATGGAGGTAAACAAGTTGCGCTACTTTTTCTTTGCTGCCTTCCACCACCGTATGACAATGTGGCGTCCAAGCAGAACAATGACATGTTAGCTGTCAGCCCAAACGGTGCACTGGTGGGCAATCGCATGCGAATACGACTGCTGCGATGTCGTAAAATGCGACTCGTTCAAAATTAAAATAAAATGGCGAGGCCATTACAAGATTGGAAAAGAAATCATCGGATCTTCAAAAGAACTCTCGAATGAGTAGGAGTTACTGGATGTGCGCCCTCTACCTGTCAAGAGGCGAGCGGCGGCATCGTGGAGCAACTGGAGACGCCTCATGGAGCATTGGCGGACTCCAAAGTCAAGTGCAGGACAGTCATCCGGGCGAGATGTGACAAAGATACGACTGACTGTTTCCAAGTGCTCCTGAGACAGCTGCCTAAGATGAACCAAGCCGGACTTGACAACGGTTGCCGATTGGCCGCTCCAATTTCAAATCACTGCCCCGTTGAAGACCGAAGTTCGAGAGCATTGGCTCAAGCTCAGGAGCCCCCTGGGGGCTCGGGTCAGCAGCTGGGGTATACTGGAACCGCTCCGACGTGCGATGTGGGGTGTTTTTGCTCCTCTATTGCCTTTCACTACGGTACGACATAAGTGTGCACAAGTAGAACAATGACATAATACGAGTGAGGCAAAATGGTGCATTAGTTGACAACGGGGTGCTGCTAACGCGACTTCTTACGTAACAGTGCACCCATTCGCACTTGGTTGTCACGCGTAAGGCCATTCAGGGCATGAGTAGAAGAACCTTGTGATCCGAATGATGTTTTTTGTTTTTTTTTTTCCTCGACTGCACAGGTGTGAAAGTCGAGGCCCGGAGGCCAGTTCCGGCCCGCCACATCTTTTTATATGGCCCGCGAAAGCAATTCATGCGCTTCAACTTCCACGACCCTTGCTAAAATCATACCGGCCCACCGAGGGAAGATGTAACCCCAAAGCGACCCATGACAAAAATGAGTGTGACACCTCGTGCTAATAGGACATTTCTGCGCAATCGAACCTGCAGGACACACGAGTACAACAGCGTGCCCGTCCAGATGACCTCTGCACACCAATACAAGCAATACACGAGATGGCAACTCGTGTATCGCATTTTTGTATTTTGTAGAGTCATTCGCAGTATTCGTAGTTGAGACGAACTGAATTTACAAAAGTCAACGCGGTCATGAAAAGTGCCAAAGGATTCGAACCCCCGGTTGGACCCATTCATAACTCCAGCGGTGGGTGTTTTGCCGGCGATCTATTTAAAACTAGCGGCCGCAGATGCTCTGAGGGATTACGGCGTTAATCCAGCCCGCTGACACACTTTCTCTCCCTGGCAGAGGTCTGAAGGCGGAAGGATGACAAAAAAAATAAATAAATTCCTAAAGCACCTTTCGAAAGCTCCCGTCCTACCTGTGAGGCTTAGCGGATACAAAAAGCCGACGGAACTTGTTCTCATTTTCAACACTAATGTTGCCACATTAGCTTCAAGATTTAGATGTTTGTTTGATTCTGTTTGTTTTTGCTGTCTCTTTTTTGGTTGTAAATAAATGCTAAGCTAACTTGCTTCTCTTCAAGCAACTTTAGCTTCTTGTTTCAACCAGCCAGCAAAGGCTAAATCACATCAGATGCCCCCGCCCCCCCCCAAAATGTCCTGTTTTTGTTGTGCGTTTGTGTGTGCGTGTGTGTCGTACGGAACGGCGACACGAACTATCTTAGCTTAGCTTCAGCGCAACTGGACTCAACAAACACTTTTTGGAGACGTTAGCTTTTTGTTCCAATCAACAAATGCTTGCTACCTGCGTTATTTTTTTTTACCTTCAGAACACAAAAAACGTCATCCAGAGATGAGCCAACTCTCTCAACTGCAGCGCAACAGAATTGATCAAACACTGGATTTTATTTTATTTTTTTCCTTTAGCAACGTTAACTTCTGGTTTGACGTAACAAAGGCTTGAGAGCCATCGCTTCAGACGCAACAAAGATGCTTTTTGCCATATGTTGTTTGTCTGGAGTGAACAAAGGCTAACTAAGAAGAGCGTCTAAAATGGCGGCATGTTGACGTAAAGGACCAGAGTTAAATTATATAATAATAATGTAATCCATTTCACTTTAATGTGCAGCGCGCGTCATTTAAGAGAGGGGCTGGGTGGGGGGGGGCACGTGTTCAGGACTACACTATGTGTGTGCGTGGTTGAGCAGGAAGGGGGTGGGGGGGTCTTCCTTCCGAGAAGGATAAAACACTCAGCGCTGGTTTTATACATCCATTAAGCCTTTAACGTAGATTAACAGACAAGTCCAAAAAGTGCGCGCGCGCGTGTCCCAGCTGCATCTGCGTTGATTTATTCATACTGTATTCAGGTTGACATGTTTTGAATGGCTGCAAAACAAGACATCAGGCATCTGAAGATCAAAAGACATGAGTCACAATTCTGATAGTAGTCTTGATTTTTGTTTTTGTGCAGTTTTACGAGAAAAAGTTGCATTCTCTCGCTATAAACACACACACACATATATATTAGTGCTGTCAGTTTAATGCATTATTATTGGCATTAATTTAAAGCAATTTTAACTCGATTCATTTTTTTAATCGCGAGATTAATGCGGCACCAGGTCACAGCGGATGTTACGTTGCTCTAAAATCATAAAATATGCTCCAAGTTTGAATAACTGAAAAATGTCAATGTAAAATTGAAAATCAAAATTATTTCAGTAAATATTTGAATTTTGCACAAAGAAAACGAATCCACGATTCCATGTTGACGCATTAAAACGGGAAAAATAGGAGAAAAAGAAATCAAAGGAAATTTAGAATAGATAAAAATCAGTGATTAATTGCGGCTAATTATGAGTTAATGATGAAATTATACATTTGATCGCGATGAAATATTTTAATCGTTTGACAGCACTATATGAGTGCATTGAAAACAATTGTTTGGGAACCCAAAAGTTACACGGCAACAGACACGGTCGGGAAGCCAGCAAAGCCAACTTTTAGTGACTTGGCCGGTTGAAATGTGTCATGTTGAAAATAGTGAAAAAGATAAAAGTGAATTGTTGCTTTCTTGCTTGCTCGGCATAGTGCGTGCCGATCGGCGGGCGAGGCTTCCGGCTGGGTCAGTACTGCTGCCGCTGCAAAGACGGATACTACAACCCGGACGCGGCCGATCAGGACGCAGGTACGACACGGCCGGCAAGAAATCCCGCGAGAAGCGCGCTTCCGCTTGGGCCATTTCCAAGGCTGCGGCTTCCGGCTGAGCTTCTCACATGAGGGCTTCACGCAATCAATTTGGGCTTCGAGTAACATTTGAAGGCTGAGTAAATGTTTCCAATTCGGCTTTGCAGCTTTGATTAGGGTTTCGAATCAGCTTCGGTTAAGGGATTGAAACAAGGGCTCGGGTTCACAAATCGGGTTTGCGGTCAAGGGTAGGGTTTCAAACCAATTTTGGGTTCAAAGCCGAAGATAGGGTTTCAAATCAAGGTTTGAAGTCCAATGGACTGGGGCCCATAGACCCCATCAAATCCTGGGTCAGGGTTTCAAATAGGTTCGAAGGGTGAGGGGTTTTCATTCGGGTTCGAAGTCCGGGGTAAGGCTTCAATCAAACAAGTTTTTGGTCTGAAGCCGGCGGTCGGATTTCAAGTGGAGCACAATGCAGGTGTCGCCCACAAATCCCATGAGATCAGCCTCAGTTAGGGTTTCAAACTGGAGTTGAGTTTGAAGCTGGGGTTTGCCCGTACGCTCAGGGGAGCCTCAATATCCTATCGATCCAGGCGGGCTGTTTTTCTCTGGTTTTGTTTTGGTTCCTCCCAGATGCCAGCGATGACGGTGTGCGCGCCTGTTTCCCATCCTTGCCGGTGTGCGCGCCCTGCTGGCCGGGTTGCGGGAGATGCCGGGACGGCGCCCCCTGTCGGGTGCGGGAGGACGGGCCCCTGAGGGCCGCCGTCATGGCCGCCCAGGGGACCTTGATGGCGCTGGTTTTTGTCAGCATGCTGGCCGCCTACCGACATCGCAGGAGCAGGGTAACAACTGCAAAATGACAACCCTCACTTGGGCGTGGAGCCAACCCCCGTTTTCCAACAATGTATTGGCGGTAAAGCTCTGGTTGTTCAAGGAAGAAAAACAGACGGGTGACCCCCGCAAAGTGGTAGGGCACACTACTTTCCTCGAAATGGAACTCCTCTACTTACCCCAACGTGGTTCGTCGGCACCAAAATGCTGCAATTCCTCACTTCACTTCGACATCGTTCCTTGGCATCAAAGCACTACCTTTTGTCTCAAGGAACCCCAACATACTGTGTACAGTTTCTAGACCCAAAAGATGCGACGTGACATTGTCAAAGCACTCCGAATGACACGGCTCATTTCACTCCCAAGTAGTAGATTGGCACCAAGATGCCGCGGGATGGCGGACACGCGGGAATTTTGTCCAAAGCAGGGGAGGGAATTTGGCTTCCTCCAGAGCCATCTCCCGACGATGCCTCTCTCACGACTCCAACACCCCCCCGACTCGAACGATCGGCTCATTGGCGAGCTCCGTCAAAGCCTGAAACCATCGCGCTCAATTGAATCGGGCGTGTTGGGAGTCGGGGGAGAGGCAAAACGGGCAGGAGACGAAGCTCCTCAACGCAATTCAACACCATTCCTTGACGCCTCGATGCGACGACTTGCGGCTTTGGCCCGAGCGCTGAAGCGAAAGGAAAGAAAAGAACGCACAGCTCGCAAAACGGCAACGATGTACGTCAGCCATTTGTTAGTGTGTTAACGTTTGCTTTCCGTCTTCTCAGAGGATTCGTGCGTCGGGCCTCCTGTTGCTGGAGGCCATCCTCTTTGGCTCGCTGCTCCTCTACTTCCCGGTAAGAAACCGCGAAATACGGAAAACCCAACTGTGTGCAAAGTGGGCCCGGGCCTTTTGAGTCTCGCTTTGCAGGTTCGGATTTCAGCAGGGGGGGCTCGCGTTTAGAAGGTCGGGCCTCAAAATTGAAGATGGGGTTGAAGTGGGGTTTCCAACAATAATCGGGGTTGGAATTTAGAGACACGGTTGGGGTATGCAAGTGGGCTTTTTTGGGGCAGGGTTCTTTGTGGCCTTGCTTCAATCAGACCTCACTGGCAAGCTCAACATTTGTGCTGATTAAAAGGACACGTTGGGTGCACGCTTTGTGCCTGTGTGCTATAAAATCAATCATCTGCCTTTGCGCTCACTTTTATTCGGGGGGAGGGGGGGGGTGCTCTTAATCTCGAGTGGCTGGAAGGTAATTGCTGGACGGATTACCGGATGGCGGCTGACACGTGAAGCCAGATCGGTTTTGACAGCTCCTGTCCGCAGGTGTTCATCTTGTACTTCAAGCCGAGCACCTTCAGGTGCATCCTGCTCCGCTGGGTCCGCATGTTGGGCTTCTCCATCGTCTACGGCACGCTCACTCTCAAAATGTACAGGTTAGATCAGTGGGTGTGTGTGTGTGTGTGTGTGTGTGAGAGATACCTCAGAAATGTCCTGGAGCGATTCTGAACTCCTTTGGACTTTGAGTTTGGAGTTTCAAGGTGGAGTTGTTGTCGGCTCGGTTGGGTTCGCCGCCTCTTTTGAAGGAGAAAGCCGTCGGCTGTCTTCCAGTGAGCGTGAGCTTCCCCCCCGCAGGGTTCTGAAGGTGTTCCTGTCGCGCACGGCCCACCGGGTTCCCTACATGTCCAGCGTGCACCTGCTGAGGATGCTGGGCGTCATGCTGATGACGGCCAGCTGGTTCCTGTGCGCCTGGACGGTGGCCGTCCTCCAGAACAGAGACAGGAACATTCCCGTCATCGTCAGCACCACCACAGCGCGGGGTCAGGGTTTCGACCTTTGCTACCTGGACCGCTGGGACTACATGATGGCCGTCGGTGAGGACGGGGGACCACTAACAGATCAACACGTACTCCACTTGAAGGGCTTTAACGGTCCCCGGGCCGACATCCTTTGACGCGGTTGACATTCCTTAGACCACCCTCACTTTGTAGTTGACATTCGCCACGCGACTGTCATGAGCTCCCGCTTTTCCTTATTTTTAAAGCCCCACCCTCGTTTGAATGTCTGAGCTTGAAAGCCGAGTCCTTGTATGATTGTCACTGACGGGAAGCGCGCTCCCAACAGCCGAGCTTCTGTTCCTGTGCTGGGGCAGTTCCCTGTGGGCCGCCGTCCGGCCGGTGCCCTCGGCCTTCCACGAGCCTCGCTACATGGGCATCGCCATCCACAACGAGCTGCTCCTCTCCACATTGTTCCACCTGTGCCGGTAAAGCGCCGGCTCGGTCCACGTTGCCGTCGATGAAGTGGGCGGGGAACCCGCTTGGAATTCACCTGGTCTGCCACCCACAGGTTTACGTTTCCTTCTCTGCATCCCGACTGGATGCTGCTGCTCTCCTTCGCGCACACCCACGTGACCGTCACCGTGACGCTCGGCCTGATCTTCATCCCCAAGGTAAAGAGCACCCGTGGGGACATTTGATCGCTTTAAAACACAGGGTGGAGCTTCAAGGATGAAACGAAGTTCGGCTCAATTGGTTTCAAAGCCGTCGTGAGTGTAAACCGCATGAACTCAAGTTATAAGAGTTCCTCCGTTTAAAAGGGTGGGGAGCGTAAACCACGTGGGGTGCAGTTGCTGTTGTACGTGTAAAATGGTTGGGAGGACCTGACCTGCATGAAGTCCAGTCACACTTTGCCGATGAAGTTCATCTTTCAAAAACATCATGTGGAGTTGGTGTCGATCTATTCAAAACAGTCGGAAACACCGACTTGATCTTTTTTCAAATTGGAGGGACGGGGGGCAGCAACAAAAGACATCAAATGAGATGAAATTCTCTCCCGTTTGTCTCCGTTGTCCGCACAGTTCCTGCACACGAGCAAAGCCGGCAGGGAGGAGATCGCCGCCGAGGTGTATGAGGATGAGGTGGACCTGCGCCGTTCTTACCTCAACAGCAGCTTTCGCTCGGCGTGGAGCGAGCGCAGTGTGGACCCCGATGACTTTCGGGTAAATTGAGAAAGTTGTCGTTTCGCAACAGGACAGAAAGACATTCCAAATGGTCGCGTTCAACCTGAGCAATGAAACCTCTCAAGATATGAAAGTGTGCAGAGCAAAACCGTAAATGCCTCAGAGATGAACAGGACTCTCATTTTCTCTCCCCCCCCCCTAAAAACATTGTTCTTCGCCATCTTACTTTTCCTCTGATCTTCCTTCCATATTTGCCCTCCCTCCCTCCTACTCACCAGGATGAGCTCAAGAGATTATACACCCAGTTGGAAGTCAACAAAGCCAAACAGATGACGGCAAACAACCCTCACCTGTCAAAGAAGCCGAGTTCTCGATGCGCCTTGGGTCGATCAATTATCAAGCGTCTCGCCGAGATCCCGCTGAGCCGGCGATGCAGTCGCGAGGACCGAGACGGATCCTTCCGGAGCAGGAATCACTCGGGGTCTTTCAGGAGAACCCCAGACAACCTCAGCATCAGGGGTTCCATGAAGTCCAGATCCCCATCGCTACGCCAGTCCCAGTGCGATCATTATTTCATGCGGGAGAGGGACTCTTCCAGGCTCGGGGCCAACGTTGTGAAAAGATCTTCCCAAAGATCAGAGACGGACTCTTTCGAGATGCGCCCGGCAGTCTGCAAATCGGTTAGCGCCCAAAATCTGACCATTGATACCAACTTCTTGCACCTCCCAGACCACACCAGGCTTCACAAGTCGTGGAGTCTCACATCCACTCACTCCATGGAGAACACGTCCAAGGGCAACGGATCCAGCCTCTCCATTGGCGAACAGACCAGGAGTGCGCTACAGTCGGAGTCTTTTGACAAGGCTGAGGTTTGTCCTTGGGAGGTGGCGCAGGAACAATCGGGCGAGAAGAGCCACAAGCGTGTCACCTACGCCAACTCGCCGGGGGACGAGCCGCAAAGTCCGTCCTCGCCGGTTGCTCTCGTCTGTCCCTGGGACCATTTACCGCCTGCGGAGAACAGCCTGTCGCTAGACAAAGGGGACGCCGAGTGCCCCGAAGTTCCAGTCTCAGCAAGTGCACCGGGGTCTCCTAGACCCAAAGCCAACAAAGAACAGCGAGTTTTTTCCTTCCGGAACCCCACCACCAAGTGGCTCTCTGTTAAATCCATCCTGGCATCGGTGGAAGCGGCTGGCAAATGGAGCAAGGATGAAACCTTAAATAGAGAGGGAGACCACAAAAGCCAAGAAAGCGGCTCGACGCCATCCAGGTCGGCAACGTCCGGTCGGCGTCCAAGCATGGAGAAGAGGACGCTGCAGAAGAGAAGCATGACAACCGCAGATGGGAAACCATGCCTCGTAAAGCAGAACGCCATCAGACTGTCCTCTGGGGATTCATCTGACAGGAGTCCCAGAAGGTTGGTGATTGTCAGGTCGGCCATCTATCCGGTAGATGGGGATGACGGAACGCACGAAAACCTATACCTGTCCAGGCAGAGCAGTAAACGAAGCAGCATAAGCTCCTGCAGCTCGAGGACACCGTCAACTCACAGAAGAGGAAGTAAACGAATGGCAGCACCGGTGTTGAAAACTGTCTCAAACACAGATGCCTGTCCACGGGACGGACTTGTGGAGGCGGCAAAGAAGCACCATAGCCTGAAAGCAGACGTTTGCCCGTGGGAAACGGAAACATCCCAACGAACCGGCGTGTGTCCTTGGGAATCGCAACAGCAAGAGACAGTGACAAGGCAGGACAGTGGCCGGGGGGATGTGTGTCCATGGGAGTCCCAAGATTTCCCGGAACGTTCGTACGTCAAAGAGCCAAAGACGCAACTGTCTCTGAAGAGATCCGCTGACGTTTGTCCATGGGAGGCGGCAGAAACTCCCGTACCCGTCATCAAACAAGATAGCAAGTATGCCGACGTTTGCCCTTGGGAAACGGAGACTGTGTATGAGAACCAAAACCCTGTGCAGACAAAGGGATCCCTCAAGGTACCCTCGCGGCACGAAGCGACAAAAGCTGACGTCTTCCCCGGGGCGTCAAAAGACCAGCTTCCTAAATCTCCTGCTCTGCATCTGGAGCGGAGAATGGCCGAGAGGGAAGAAAGTTGTAAGTGGGACTTCACAGACTCGCCAAAAATGATGGATGACATTCGTCTTCTGGAGGACGGGGAAGCAGAACAAAGGGTCTCCCCTTCGCAAATGACAATCAAGGCCGATATCGGTCCCAGGGATGCTGGACAACAGGACAAACTGAAGGCCCCACAAAAAGCCATCTTGCCCCTGGATGCCCAAAAAGAGGCACCAAGCGTTAGAGGAAATATTTGCCCCTGGGAGACTGAAACGTCAGAGTCCGCAAAAACAGAGCTCTTGAATTGGCCCCAAAACGGCAGACAAAATAGCGGCCGTTCAAAAGTCTGCCCGTGGGAAAGTGAGGACACCGCAACGGTCAAAATGGGGGCATCGCATGGAGGAAGAATCGAGACCTGGAATGTTGGCCACAGGCAGGACAGCGCTCGCGGAGATGTTGGTCCTTGGGAGACAAAAGAACCAAAGGGCCTGAAAAACCAGGACAGTTCTCGAGAAAGTGTTTGTCCGTGGGAGACGGAACAAGCACATTCTGCTCAAAGGCAAGACAAAACAAGCGGAGATGTTTGTCCTTGGAAGAGAGATGAGCCAAATGTCCTGAGAAAGCAGGACAGTTCTTGGGAAAACGTTTGTCCATGGGAGACAGGAGAACCAAAGGCCCTGAAAAAGCAGGACACTTCTCGGGAAAACCTTTGTCCATGGGAGAAAGAGGAACCAAAGGCCCTGGAAAAGCAGGACACTTCTCGCAAAAACACTGGTCCACGGCAGACCAGAGAACCAGAGGTTCAAGACAGTTGGCTAGAAAGAGTTTGTCCAAGCGGGGTGGAGGAACCAAAAGCTCTGAATAAGGAGGACAGCTCTCGACAAAGCGTCTGTCCATGGGAAACTGAAGACCCAATGTCTGCGAAGGGGCACGATTCCACAAGAGGAGACGTTTGTCCATGGGAAATGGAAGACCCCAAAGATTTGCAACAGAGAGACAGTTCTGAATCTGACGTGGCGGGAGAAGCAGCTCAAGTTCTCAACAAGCAGGACAGCTCTCGAGCTAGCGTCTGCCCATGGGAGACTGAGGACACCGCAGTGCTCGAAAAGCAAGAAAGTTTACGTCCCCATGTTTGCCCGTGGGAAACGGGAGCAGCGAGAGGGATCAAAGACCAGAGCGACCCCGGTACTCAGGATTGTCCCGGCGAGATGCCGCACCGGCAAACATCGAGCTTCCCCGGCAGCGACAAAGAAAACGTCCCGGAAGACCGGGCCGTAAAGACGGAGGAGCCGCCGGACGAGGCCAAAGCCAGCTTGGCGCTGGGCCGCCGTGACGCCTTGTGCCCCTGGGAGATGGATCCAAGTGGCTCGGGGTCCTTCACGGACAACAACTCCGATGTTTTCACATGGGAGCCTGAGAACATCCCTGAGGAAGACGAGGAAGACGATGCCGAATGCGCCGCAGAAGCGCTCATATTCCCTCCTGACTTGTGACCCGACACCCCTTTTGTCGCCACGGCGAGGGAGCCGACACGACGCGATGCTTTGGCGGAGGCCGTTCCGATGGCACATTTGTGCCGTCACCTTCGCAAAATCCTGCACGCCGGGTGAAACAAACGGACTTTTCGCGATGTCACTGACCCCGTCCGTCCCCTCTGTGAAGTTCACTCCAAAAAGTGGCGGCCATGCAAACAAGGGTCATCTTCACCTTCTTTCTTCCAGCTCCCGCGCGTCCCTTCACGCTGAGCCTCTGTAGTGCGGCGCGGTTCATGTCCTACTGTGGTCTGTAGTGCTCATGTCTAAAGTGTGTCATGCGATGCAACTGCAATGGAATTTATGTCAATGAAGAATTGATTTGAGAAAAAAAAAAATCTTGTTCTGTATTATGTACATAACCAGAGTAGTATTTTCTATCGCGGTTTAATCGACAAGAAGGGCTTTGACAACCTGATCGAGTTGCAGTTCCCATCGAACAATATTTGACAAAGCGGGCTGACTCAAAGGTGTTGTTTGAGCGTGACCGTGGGTCCCATGTCACTTTTCATTTTCAGGAGAATATCCGGTAAACATTGGACAGCTGCAGCCCAAAACTATACTTGAAAAGCACATTTGCCGTACACACATGATGATCGCAACCGTTTCATCGGACAGGAGCTTCCCTAAGCTTGCCCATTTCTTGCAAGCGCGCGCATCCCGCTTCAAATGTATTTCTGAGGTCGCCACCGCTGCCTCACTTCAAATCGAGCAGCCGGGAACATTTTATTTTCACGCGGCATCGTCAAACGAAAGAATCCTTTGCGTTTCTGAACGTACTTTTTATTGGCTTTTTTTCTTGACGCACTCATAGAAAGGAGAGCAACCAAAAAGTGCTCCGAAAGTTGCCTTTGAGACGCATACTTGCACTTGGAAGGCGGTCCCGCTGTGGCTGGAAGGTGCAGCTGCCCCCCCCCCCCTGGGTGGCTTATTTTGACCACTGCACCGCCTCGGGTTGGGGAACTCGGTAGGTGAGGGGATCAAATTCTTCGCCGGGCTTTAGCTTCGGACCGGGAATGATGACGGTCTAGAAACAAGGAGCTCAACTTGGAAAGCGGCCTCGGAGGTGAACTGAAGCGACCGCGGGCGACGATCGGCGCTTACTTTCACGATGGGGTCCTTGGCGGGCGCCCAGGACGGCACAATCTTCCCGTGGAGGCGCCAGCGTCCGTAGGGGTTGACCAGGTGCCGCTCCATGACCAGATATTCCAAGACGTCCTTGGGCTGATCTTCGCCGCCCAGCATCAACCGTCCGAAGCGGTCGTAGATGGCCAGAGTCTGCGGGCGGACGCGGCGTCAACGCAACCGTGCCAGCAACGCATATCATCAGGCACCTCAAAGCTGGTCTCACCTGTCTGGAGTGCATGCGGACAGTCACCTGGCCGTAGAGGTTGCCCTTGGCGACCATGTCGGGGCTGCGGGCGTGGACCACGCGGGGCGCCTCCAGCGATTCCACCAAGCGCCAGCGCAGGGTCTTGTAGCGGTTGCCCCGCGTCATCTCCTGCCACGTACAACGGACGCACGATGGGCGACGAGTGGCGGTCGGAACGGCACCCGACGGGGTTTGACATTTGTCTTTACACTTCTTTTTTTTATTCCGTTGACTTTAGTCTTGTCAATGCCGTGAGTTCGAGGTCCTTTTTTGAGCTGGCTTGTTCGACGTTATCTTTTGAAAGCGCGTTCTTTTACTTTTCTTTTGATGAGCTTTAGTCCTGCGTTGTTTTTTTTGACAAATATGGCGTAGTAGTGGAGTGTGAGAATTAACTCTTTCATTCCACAAGACGTACTTGTACATCTTTTTAAAATTAGGCCCCGCCTACCAAGGACGTACTTGTCGAGAGGGGGGTCTGATGCAATCTGTGAATGAGAATAAGCCGTTTGCATTGTAAATCATGTCAAAAAAAGCGACCAGTAGGTGGCAGTGGTGCCGCACGTGCTTGAAACGCATGCTTTTACAAAAAGCTTTTTCTCCGTTTTTTTGCCCAGGAATCACCATTTTCATGAAACTTAGCCATTTTGTAATGCAGATTGCTGAAGAATGGAAAAAGATAGAAACTAATATTTTTTTTCTGCTGAAAGAAGAGAGTCCAAACTTTATTTTGGTAGGTTCCGTGCAAATATTCGGTGGGCCTTGCAAGATCAGTCAAAATCCAGTCAAACGCTGGGATTGAGGGGGTTGCTCCAGTGAAAATGGCTGGCATTTCATGAGTTAACAAAAGGCCACAACGGGTAAATTGCACTTAAGCAGCAGCTCTTCAACCTTTTTTCTTCCATGTGCCCATAAATAAGTACATTTCAACTCAACGCTGAAGGCGAATGAGAAAGACCGAAACAAAAGGACGTTCTCGTTTTATCAGCGTGCGATTGTGGTCGAGTCATTTTCATTTTGTTCCGGAAAATGTTTTCATTCTTGTTCGTTTTGATGACTGATCGTAACCTGGGTAGGAGGAAAGGAGTCCTGGAGAACTTACCGGGTAACAGCGCTCCGTCACCAGTGAGTGAAGCTTGTCTTTGTCGAAGCTGGGCGAGAGAATTCACAAAAACACATTTAAAGGTCCCATGGTATCAAAATCCACCTTTTCTCCCCACTGTGATACACATAGCACAAAATTTATAAAGGCGAAAAAAACAAAACAAACATCTTGATGCCAATATTTGCACTTTTGCAAATCTTGGCTCCACATATCAGCGATCGGCTGCCTTGATTAAAAATAATAATAATAAAAAAAATTAAATGACCAAAAATGTGTTTGAAACACAATTTGTGACGCAGAGCCTGTAGTTTTTGTTGACACAAAGAGCTGCCCGGTTTACACAAAAAAGGCTTCGATGCGCTGGCTGGACAGTCGTGGAGGTTTGACGACGGCACCTCCATTTGCCCCAAAGCGATTGTGTGCAACAGGAAGGAAGCGTTCCCGTCGCAATCACGTACGTGCACAACGCGTTGTGAGCCTCGATGAAGATTTCCTGGGCTCGTTCGGCAAAATCCTTGGAGGAAAACTCAGAGTCGAACTCTTTGATCTTCCGAATTCTGAGAGGATGACAAGAAAAATATGTTGTGGCTTCCAAGCTTGCAAACTGGGGGCAAATAGCTGGGAAATGGTGAGATTTTGGAAATAATCAAAAACTGGAAGCATTCCAGAGAAATGATGGCAGTAATACACTGTCGGGTAACATACTGGAAAGCTATCATCGACAAGCTTAGGGATGGACCGATTAGCGATGGCGGTATTTGTCATTTGACGCGTATCTACATTGAACATTTTTTTTCTTTCATTTCAACGGCCGATATAAATCCAAAACGTTAGGACCTTCCTGCACTCGTTTTTGTTTGATCTTAAAACTAATCTAAATGAAAGATTTACATTTCGGTCACATAGATTTTTTTTTTTATTGAACTTTTGCAGACATGCTGCTGGTCCTGGGACCTCCTGTTATTTTCTTTTAAACAATGATGTCTATTCTTAAAGATTAAGAAATAAATCAATATATCTGCTATCGGCGTCCTTGTCTATCCACGCTGACAAAAAAAAAAAAAAAAAAGGGTCTCTCTCTAGTCGCGCTTGAATATAAACATTTTGTTTGGTAGCTTTACAGCAGCTCCTACACTTTTGTTCTTCTACTTTCTTCCTTTCGTAACTTTACGGCTGGAAATTGGGAATTTCTTCACTGTGACACGAATAAAGGTTTTCTTATTCTTATCACCAGACA
The DNA here is from genome assembly GCA_901007745.1 of Hippocampus kuda. Classification (NCBI taxonomy): domain Eukaryota; kingdom Metazoa; phylum Chordata; class Actinopteri; order Syngnathiformes; family Syngnathidae; genus Hippocampus; species Hippocampus kuda. The sequence continues at coordinate 49,536 of CAAKHF010014511.1, forward strand.
TCCATTCACAATTGAACGCATTTTAAAAGCATACCGTTTCGACATATTTCTGTGTAAGTAGAACATTGTCGATTTTTTTTTGGATCAGTTCATTTACGGAAGACCAAAAGCCGAAATGTTGACCCAAATAACTTCCAGTTCTTGGTGTTCAGCTGCATTTGCAAGGAAATCTGCTCTTATTTTAGTAAGGGTTGTGTCAAAATATTTTTCCCGAACAAATTTTAGGTCCCCGGTAAAGAGTGGCAAACTCCACCTCACTGCTGCTCATAACTACCCGTTGATTCCAACAACGCGTCCAAGCATATTCATGATGGCGAGACAATCTTACGCCAGCTGCGATGAGGCGCTCTGTCGCAGCTGCTCCGTGCGCTGCTTCAAGCCTTCTTTGGACAAAGAGGAAAGCCGAGCGTCGCCCTCGGGAGGGACGTAGGGGTCAAAGATTCCCGCTGGAAAATAGCATGACGAACTTTCAGAGGGGACAAACAGTAAAACCCTGCCGCTATATCGTGGTTTCACCTTACACAGCCTAGCTCAAAAGCACATTTTGAAGGAATTGGAGGTCTCTCTCTCACACACACACACACACACACACACACAATTTAAAAGAGTTGAAAGAGGAGTCACACAGTACCGGTGCAGGCGATGTTGATGGGCCTCTCAATGTACTGCTGCCGGAACACAACGCCAGCAGCTCTTGCCTTGGCTTCCGGGTTGACATTTTGTTTGCCCTTGACACCCACGGCCGGGGGCACGAAAAAACGCTTCTTGGTCCTCACGGGCACTAAAAGCGGAACGGGGTGCCGTGGCACAACCTGTGACGTTTCGGAAGCCTAGTGGGAGGATGACAGGTCATAAAATCCACTCATTCATTATTAAAAAAAACAAAAAAAAACAATCGTTTTACAGTTCCAACCAGTTGAATGTGTGACATTGTTCTTTTTCAACTTCATCTCTATGTCAGGAACCACAAAAATGCAAATAAATATCGTAATATATTTTTAAAATGTTGTGGGGATTTGTCAGAAAAAAAGAAGAATAAAAAAACAGCAATATAAATTTCACACCTGCCTCTGTTTAGCGTGTGCCTGCCAGGGTGAACACATTCAATGTATCAATGAAATGCACAAAATAATTTGATGATTAGTATTATTATTTTTATTTTTAGCAACGAAGAGGGTTGAATTTCAACTCTTTATTTCATTTAGGATTTATTTATTCTGGATCCCTAATCCAGATTAGGGATCAAATGCTGAAATTAAATAGCATTAAAATAATGCAAAAACATCGGGGTAAAGTAGCCTGTGTGCCCTTGCTACCTAGCTAATGCTAACGCTTCCTTAGCTTCATGCGGCAACCCTAAATCTGTAATTGACGTTTCCATTAGATCACCAAAATGAGCCCGCTTCGCCCAGTCTGGTCTATCGTCCGGCAAAGATGTTTTATAGGTGGCATTGTCCTCTACCTTTAAGGCGCTCCATGTCGCTCGCTGCAGCACAGTCAGCGTCCTGGTAACGGGTGCCGCCATCTTGATTCCCGTTTAGCAGAAACGGGAGAAAAACTATTTCCGGTAGCGACCCCTAAACGCACCACTACTTCACGCAATCACGCGATATTAGACAAATTACATCGGTACAATCCACGTTATGTAGCAATTTGGGTTATAAAATAGCATTTAAATTAAGAAATTACAGCAACATGGGTTATGAAATAGTATTTAAATGAATAAAAGTACTGGTTCACCGGAATCTGTAACAAAACCAAAAGGGATTTGACACTGAACAAGAACAATACTCTTTGTGATGACTTCGCAAGTTGAAATTTTCAAATTTTAAGTAATCGTACGTCCTTACTTTCGACCAGTGACACGGGTGTCACAGTTTTCACCCCCACAGCATTTTGAAGGTGCTGGCGTGAGCTGAAAAAAGGACGAGCCTCTCTGACGTACGCGCGCGCGCGTAAACGCACGGACACCACAAAAAAAGTACACGCGTCTTGTGACGTCACTGTGATCGTGGCTGCGTGCACGTGTGCCGACAAAGGGTGAGCACACAAAACTGGCGTTACGTCACACATGCATCTCGCACACTCCGCCCTTTGCCCTCTTTTTCAATTAAGGGGGGGGGCTCACCCGTAGTTTTTTTTTTTTTTGCATCACAAATCTCACCCCGTTTTAAATATATTGTAATATTTCAGGCTGCGAAACACGGACAATAAGCAACACGACCGTGGATAACGTGAGTATGAATGATTCATTGACGCTACAACACTGTTTAAACACTTCTGCATCATCCATCCATCCATCCATTTTCTAATTTCCTTATTCACACACATAGACCAACACATAGACCAACAATCGCGCTCACACTCATACCGAGGGACAATTTAGAGTGTTCCCTTAGCCTGCCACGCATGTTTTTGAAATGTGGAAGGAAAACCTGGAGAAAGCCCACGCAGGCACGAGGAGAGCATGCAAACTCCTCAAAGGAAGGCCGGAATCGAACCCTGCACCTCTGTACTGCGAGGCCGACGTGCTAACCAGTCAACACTGTGCTGCCCATTTATCATTTTTATTATTATTATTAAATAGATGTATATGTCATATAACTGTATACAGTATAATAAATACTGTACATCTTTATTTTGCACTTTCACAACAGCTGCACCTGTAACAAAGCGCTTAACAGAACATTTAACGTAAAAAATCGACAATAATTCAATCATAGTTGAATGACATTCCCGGTTGACGGAGGGATGGGTATAAAAATAAAAATACATGTGTGACGGGGGTCACAAGTGTGACTGTCTTGACACTGTGCGCTGTGGCGTCACTTCCGCCATAATTTAATAAACTCAATGTATCACTCCGTTACGAGTGTAAATACAAAGAATGAAGTCACTCGGTAGACTGTACTTAAATTGTGTGTGCGCGTGTGTGTGTGTGTGTGTGTGTGTGTGTGTGTGTGTGTGTGTGTGTGTGTTGAGAGGGGGGGGCTCGTGCAAGTGGCCCGAGTGCGTCATCGGGCCTCGTTTTGGCAGCACGTCTAAAAATTCAGCCCAAAAAGGTGTTTTCAGCACTCACCTGAAAAATGTTTAGATTTCATGTGGATCCGGGGAAAAAAACCAACGCGACTTTCAAGTGAACTGCACTGTGCTGGATTCAATTTTGTTTCAACCATCACGG